>LGRX02001013.1:45415-64963 GCA_001247695.2 Cymbomonas tetramitiformis | reverse complement strand
GGAACCTGGTGGAGGGCACGCCGTTTTACAAACGGTTTGAACAGGTGGCTGAGGACGTCATAGCTGCGGTGGGGGACAAGTTCGGGAAGCTGGAGGTGCCGAAAGGTGACATGGCGCGAACTGCCCTGATCACCTACCCGCCGGCGTTGGTTCAGGAGAAGCATCGGGACTATGGTGCGCTGTCCGTCATGCTAGTCCTGACGGACATGTACCCCTTTACGGTGTACCCCCAGTCGCATAAGTTGGGGGATGGGGCCACCCTGGACAGCCTTCGGCCGGTGACCTGCTTCCTGCCGGCAAAGAGCGTGGTGATCTTCGACGGCAGGCTAATCCACAACGCGGTGGAGATGCAAAGTGGAACTTTTCGTGCGTCAGCGCACACCTACATTACAGCGGTGGAAGACCTCTTTCCGGAAAACACCACTTTTCCGGTCTCTGGATCCGCCACCATAACTGCGTCGCCCTGGGAGTTTGTGGTTGGGCATGACCCTTGCAGAAGAAAGCATTATGACTCGCAAGGAATTGAGCGAGCCACTACCTCGGAGCCTTCCCAGGCAATGACTGCCCTGGAGCGGGAGATCGACTTCGCGAACGCGATCAATGAGGTTGACGAGGATATAGGGAGGAGTGTGGTGCTTGGGGAGCCACAGGAGTATGATGCGTGCCTGGCGTTGCGGGAGCTTCTGAGGGATACGGTGGCTTTTGGGAGGGTTGTGTACCACGAACAGCACAAGGATGTGGTCTGGATTGGTGGCCCCATCGTGAAGCCAAAGGAAGGTGCAAAACAAGGGACGGCATGCTGGGTATATGGGCCGTGGCTTGTGGCGGATCCAGTGGGGAGTAAGATTCCGCGGAGGAGGGTGCTGTTCCGCGCTACGGCGTTGAACAGCAAGCTAAGTTTGCTAACACAAGCCAGGGAATTGGGAGGTGAAGCACTACGACAACATGAACGCGGAAGGAGGCTTTTTTGATGAGGCATACAATTCTTTTAAGCACGGTCTGGTGGAGGAGGGGGTGATTCGGGTGATGAAAAGTCTGCAGGCATATGGGAAGGGGCATGCGGAGACGTTGACCGGCGAGTTGAAGCCGCCGGTGACTGCAGCAGCAGCAGCAGCAACAGCAGAAGCGGAGAAGAAGGAGAAGGAGAAGAAGGAGAAGGCTGCAGCAGCGGAGAGGGAGAAGAAGGAGAAGGAGAACAAGGAGAAGGAGGCAAAGAAGGAGAGGGAGAAGGAGAAGAAGGAGAAGGCTGCAGCAGCGGAGAGGGAGAAGGCGAAGAAGGAGAAGGCTGCAGCGGAGAGGGAGAAGGAACACACTATTCGATGAAAATGATATTCTCATGTGAAAATGATATTGCCTTATTTACCTCATGATAGGCTTAAAAAGCCGCATTTTAACAGTCAAGAACATGCAAGTGCAGGTTGTGCATTAGATTTAATGGTTTTTATGGTACAAAATTGAGGTCAAATGCACTTTTCGAAATCTAGGAGGAGTGAAAACACACAGAACTTTTGACTCAGAATCTATATACACGTTATACACATATTATTTACATGTTTTTTTTTCGTCTTGCTTTACGCGTCCACTTCAGGTGCTACCGCTACCGCTACGCAATTATCAAAAGCTTCGTCTTCATCGGAATCATCCGATTCATTCAAGTCACCTAGGTCCTTGCGCGTGCGTTTGGATTGTTGTGCAAGCAAAGCGACGGCTATCTGCGCGTATTGCTCGTTCGGTATACTCCGTTCGGGTCATTCGCATCCACATTCCATGCCAGCACTATTTCATTCTTATCGAAAGTCTCGGTAGACGGTCGGTGCCCCGGTGGCGCTGCGAAAGCTCCTGGGTGACTCGCAAGCTGCTTGCCGAGGTGCTTCTTCTTGGTGTCGGTGTGCTTTTTGGGCTGGAAATAGCGATATAGCAGCTGTTGAGTTGACGGATAGCGCGCCTCCACCTTCACCAAGTACAACGGATCCGACCATTCGCTTCGCTTCAGTTGTACGCGGAACGCGAACTTGTCGTTTTCAGATTCCACCGCGAGAGCCACTGCAAAGCTGCCAACTGTCATCTGGCCGTAGGTGACCTCCCACTGGGCGTTGTCCACGTACTGCTCTGCTCGCTTTTGGGCTCGACCTTGGTGTTTCCGTTTACCGTTGTACACTTCTATCGGCGCTCGATCAATTCGGCGTTGGATGCGCACCGGTATAGCGGGGACGGCGGCAGCCTCGGCAGCTTCTATCGCCAACGCGGGCGCCTCTATCAGTCGAACCAAGGTGGTATTGCGCTCGATGGCGATTTTCTCGGGATGCTGGAAGGGTATCGCGGACGCTTGACATTCTCCACCAGCAGTTAGGTGGCGCTGTTTCTCGATGACATCCTCGCGCCAAAACTTTTCGTGCACCTCCGTGAGCTTTGTGCCCAAAATGTCCTTCAACGCCTGTAAGGTATGCTCAAGCTTTTCGATGCCTTCTTCGGTAAAAGGAATCGGCTTGATGTATCCAGGCCCCGCGACAGGGGGTGTAGAAACAAGCTTTGGCAATGGAGTCTCGGGTAACCATTTGGGTGAAATGGAATACTGTTTGTACTGCATGCCCACTTCGCCGTGCTCGTTCTTCTTGAACTTGAAAGCCTGCTGTGCCAAAATATTGTGGCAATCGAAGACGTGACCATCAAACCAAGAGCTGAAGTCGAAGATCTTCTCGGTGTGCTCGCATATTACACCATCCGTAAAGCATTCTTGTGCGACCTCTATCATCTCGTCGAGCGTCCAAGCTTGCTTGCGTCGTAGACGCACGGAGAAGCGTGAAAACATCTGGTCAATGTTCTCGTGCGTATGTCCCACCAACAGAAAGTTGAGTTTCACCTTGCGAAAGACGTCCGTGTGCACCAGCCAAGCTGCGTATGCCAACATCAACTTGCTCTT
Organism: Cymbomonas tetramitiformis; assembly: GCA_001247695.2. NCBI lineage: Eukaryota > Viridiplantae > Chlorophyta > Pyramimonadophyceae > Pyramimonadales > Pyramimonadaceae > Cymbomonas > Cymbomonas tetramitiformis. Next base: position 62,043 of record LGRX02001013.1, on the reverse strand, counting down.
GTTGGTGCTCACATTGTCAAGCTGTACATACAATACTTCCGGCATCGGGTATGAATTTTCCCCGTCCCCGTTGCGTCGATGATCTTGAATGCGGAGGATATCCCGGTGCAAAACGTTGACAAGGAAGTTCGCATCGTCCTTGAAGTTGGCGTAGTTGAAATCCATGAAGCGGCCCACGTTCTCGATCATGCTCCCCATGTTGTGCACGTCAAGGAAGTCCTTAGAGTCCAGATGTTTAGGGATACGTCGAAAGTGTGGCAGTCGGGTGGTCCACTGCGTCATGCCATCGATGATCATCGAGGCATACTTATGCCAAGTTTTGTTCATGGTAATGCTCTTGGTCATATTCGCTTTACGACCATGTTTGTAGAACTTCTGGCGCTCCGCTCGTGCGATTGCATGATGTTTGTTGAGAGGCCCGTTGTATTGCGCTGTGCAAGATACACAAATTTGGGTCAGTGAACAAATTACATAAGCATATAAACACATCACAAAGCTATTCATGAATATTCACCTTTTTGAGATTTGGTTAAGCCTTCCTTCAATAACTTGAAGGACGCGCAAACATCGCACTGAGAAAATCGGTTCGTCGATGGAATCTTGAGCCACTTCCTGCAATCTTCGTCAAATATTTTGTAGAAGTAACTGAGAGAGCATTTTTTCCTCTCCTCATTCTCTTGCAAGCCCTCGTTGTACTCGTCCCACAGCTCTTCGATGGTCAATCCATCCGAAAGATGAATCGGTTCTTTGTCAGGTTGGTGTTGTCCGTATTCGTCGGCGTATTTCTTGAGCCAGGCGACGACCGACTCGCGTTTCAGAGAAATCTTGCGGTTGTCCTCCTCGTACGTCAATCCATGAACAAACGTGTGTCGGCCCTCGAGCACGCGTGTCCGACAGTCGTGAAGATACCCGTAGCTGATGCCGTAAGCCATATAGTAGAACTTAAAGCACACCTGTTACAAAAAAAAAACCGTCACTCAAAAATTATTAACACATTATCTAGAAAATGCATAAGGGTTTTGGTAGGTCATGCCAATTTAAGACGCTTGGGAGACACCCCCAACACTGCACGTCTGCAGGCGAAGAAGGACAGGGCGGAAACCCTGGCAGGGATGCGGAAGGCATTGGCAATTCCTCGGGTGAGTAAGAAGCGTGGACGGGGAGGTAGCCCCGCGGGCACTGGGGTTAAAGGACCGGAGCGCGGCACAAGCACGAAGGCGCGGAGAACAGGCGCTGAGGGGAACATCTCCGAGACTCTCGCCGCGTTCGGCTCCACTCAGAGAGTGCCTGAGGTTTGTGCCCCACTGCAGTCTTTGAGACGAACGCGCTCGCAGCAGGCAGCGGCGGCAGCAGTGGAGGGTGGCTCCGACAGGAAACGCAGGAGCCCTTGTCCAGTTCATGGCCCTCGTGCTGCACAGTCGGAGCCGGACGAATTGTCGGACACGGACACGGAGCAGGCAGGAGCAAGCATACCAGGAGGGCCGTTGTCTGCGCGAGCCCCGCGGGTTTTGGAGGAGCTGGGTACGCAGGTGGGTACTCCTTCAGGGCCTTTCGAGCACTCCCCTGGGGGAGTGCTCGATCCCCTGAACCTCTTCAACGATTCAGTGGGCCGCAACACGCCCATTGACAGCCGGCCGCATCATCACAGTGCAGACGCCGCGGAGCTGTTTAACAGGGAGCGCGCGGCGACGGGGAGCCTGACGACGGACTTGGCCAGGCCACAGTCGGAAGGTTGGGAGGGGCGAAGGGAGGTGACACCGAGCTCAGCTGAACCTCCGGTGTTGGCGTCGAAGGCCCGTCAGGCGGAGATTGCCGAGTTGGAGGCTCAGGTGAGGATCCAGGCCTTGAAGATGCAGTTGGCGCAGGGGGCAGCCGCCTTGGCCCAGGCAGGGATTGCGTCGGCTGCCTCCCCAGGGCCGGAGGTAGGTGCCACGGCAGCTGCCACGGCAGCAGCACCGCAAGCGGCGGCCACGGCAGCAGCATCGCCTGCAGCGGCCACCGCAGCAGCACCGCCTGCAGCTGCCACCGCAGCAGCACCGCCTGCGGCTGCCACCGCAGCAGCACCGCCTGCGGCTGCCACCGCAGCAGCACCGCCTGCAGCTGCCACCGCAGCAGCACCGCCGCAGCTGCCACCGCAACAGCACCGTCCGCAGCTGCCACCGCAACAGCACCGTCCGCAGCACCACCGTCAAGACCCGCGCTCTTCCACGCGCCCAGCTCCCCTGGTGAGACTGCTCCGCCGGAGATGCCATATGAGTGGGTGTATGGTGGGGTTTATTATAACTCGGATGCCGTACCTCCCCAACATCACGGGCGCGCCCTCCCCGCCCTCCCCCAGTACCCGCCCATGATGCTGGGGCTGGACCCGTATGCTGCGCAGACCCCGTATGCGCAGACCTATCGGGCACCCCACGGCCGTGCGGCCCATGATGCCATGCCAGGTTATGCGTTGGCGGTGCAGCAGCAGTACCCTGAGCAGCTGGTCACGATGCCTTTACGGCAGGCGATGAGGCTGAATGCAGCCTTGTCAAGGCAGCTTCCGCCTGAGTGGTCCTCACAGCCGCGGCAATCATGGGACCCGTTTTATGGACCTGGCATGGGCCGCCCCTAGATCTGGTTAAATTGGAGCCTGTGCATCAGCCTAAAAAGCATGTGAAGCTGTGAATCAGCCTAGAGAAGATATTCCAAAAAGAGATTTTCTCTCACACACTTAAAAGCATGTAAAAAGAAAGCTATTTTTATTGAAATGCTATGCAGTGTGCCTATTGGCAATGAGCTGTGAAGAGCAAAAGAAATGCAAATGTTTCCTGAAAAGTGTTAGGTTATGGGCCAAAGCACGCTTCCATTGTGCTCCAGCAAATTGTTATCCAAATAACAAATTACATCCATGTTTTGATAATGACAGGCTTGTGTTCCTCGTGATGGCAACTCGTATGCAATTACAAATTTCCAACTGAAACAGGCCTGGAGACCACGAATATGCACACTTCGCACGCATGAGTATATAATATACGTACATATAGAACGCCAAAACAGGCCCGCAACTGGCCGAAACAGGCAAAAAAATCGATTTCTGTTGAAATTTGGGCCAATTTTTTTTTTCTCCAAAATTTCAAATTGCGATTCCCATCAGGAGTGCTTAGGTGATATGTGAAAACCCTCATTTCCACGAATATGTGCACTCCACACGCGCCGAGTGACGTAGAACGCCAAAACAGGCCCGCAACTGGCCGAAACAGGCAAAAAAATCGATTTCTGTTGAAATTTGGGCCAAAAAAATATTTTTTTCCCAAAATTTCAAATTGCGATTCCCATCAGGAGTGCTTAGGTGATATGTGAAAACCCTCATTTCCACGAATATGTGCACTCCACACGCGCCGAGTGGCGTAGAACGCCAAAACAGGCCCGCGACAGGCCGAAACAGGCAAAAAACCGCGATTTTCGGCCGATTTGAGCCAATTTTTTTTTTTCCAAAATTTCAAATTGCGGTGACCATCAGGATTAATTACCGGACATCGGAAACCCATCAATTCCACGAATCGCTGCACTCCTCACCCGCGTAATGGAGTAGAACACCAAATCAAGCTAAAAACAACGGGTTTTCGGCGATTTCACCCTGAAAAAATATGTTTTTGGGAAAATGAAAAAAAGTTGTATTTTTTAAATTCCTGCGATTCCACAGCGATTACATTACATCATAGAAATATTCCATTATAGTTGTGACACATACTTAAGCCATTCTCACTCGTGCGACGATGTCGATATCGATTTGATATACCTGTAATATACCAGATACGTATTGCAACTATATTGTAAGTATTATGCAATATGTGAGCAGCAGGGGGGTCTTACCCCTTTACCCCTGCAGTCGTGTGGCACTCTGGTTGCAGACATATTGCACATGTATTCAAGAGATTCTGCATGAGTGTATGTTTCAATACGTGTTCAACACATATATTGCAAATGTGTTGCATAATTCACTCTGATTGTAGACATATTGCACATGTATTCAAGAGATTCTGCATGAGTGAATGTTTCAATATGTGTTCAACACATATATTGCAAACGTGTTAAATAATTCATCTGATTGTAGACATATTGCACATGTATTGAACGATTTCTTATGCGTGAATGTTTCAACATGTGTTCAACACGTGTTCAATACGTGTGTTGCAGGCAGTTGCAGACATATTGAACACCCCTCCAATCGTTTTGCCCTATTTCAATACATCGGCGCCCCAATTCATAAAGCCCCCCAGAACCGACTTCTACGATACGCGTCCAAATGCCGTGAAAACTTGTCCCCATAACGCTAGACCCTTCCTTAGATGATACCAAGTGCTAGTGGGTGAGTCTGACATCATTTGGGTGCCCATGCTAGCATACTCATTTTCGCTGTGTCCAGGCTGATCGCGGTTCAATAGTTTGGCCAATATGTTACACGTGTATTGCAATATCTAGATATTAGCATACCGTCTTCAATATGCCTCCAATACGTGTTCAACACGTGTATTGAACCCATCTAGAAACGTAGGGGGGAGGAGCCGCGGTGGGGAAGGAGGATGTCGCGGTGGGGGAAGGAGGGTGCCACGGCGGGGAAGGAGGATGCCGCGGCGGGGAAGGAGAATGGCATTGCGGCGGGGAAGGAGGATGCCGCGGCGGGGAAGGAGGCGGCGGCGGCGGGGGACGGAGGATGCCACGGTGGGAAGGAGGATGCCGCGGCGGGAGGAGGGTGCCGCGGCGGGAAGGAGGATGCCGCGGCGGGGAAGGAGAAGGACGTTGTGGCGGAAGGAGGTTGCCGCGGCGAGAAGGAGGCGGCGGCGGCGGGAAGGTGGATGCCACGGCGGGGAAGGAGGTTGCCGCGGCGGGGAAGGAGGATGCCGCGGTGGGGAAGGAGGTGCCACGGCGGGGAAGAGGATGCTGCGGCGGGGAAGGAGGTTGCCGCGGTGGGGAAGGAGAATTGCGATGCGGCGAGGAAGGAGGCGGCTGCGGCGGGGAAGGTGGAGGCCGCGGCGGAGACCACAATGGAGGAGCTGGGTGCCGGGGATGCTGAGGTGTGTTTCTTGCTTGCCGCACTTCCTCGCGTTTCCCGTAGTGTTTTCAAAGCATATATAGTATGTTTTTTTGCTTTTCATGACTATCGGGTTTGCACGGATGCACCCACGTTGGAGGGCACTGCGTTACTGCGGTGCAGTCTTGGTGACCAGATGCACACCGCATCTTGCACATTGCACCGCGACGGCATGCACACATGAACTCGGCATCTTGCAGACGGCACACCGCAGACTGCACACCGCACCTCCAAAACCGTGGAGCATATGATCAGAACAGGTTCGTAGATTATATTATAGGTTGCTGCATAATGCATCGTAATTAGGACAAGTAACTGACGTGTTAGCTTCCTTCTTTATCCCGCAGGATGCCGAGGAGATGGAGATGCCGAGATTAGAGGTGGGGGCATTGGTGCAAAAGGAGGTCGCCGTGGAGGACTGGAGAGAGATCCTCTCTTGCAAGGTATCCTCCGGGGCCATTGCGGAAGTGTCGGCCTCCCTCCCAGAACCGGTGGCATACGCGGCGAAGAGTGGGGGGGGCACGCGTTTGGGGACTTGGTGCGGCACAACGGCATGAACACGGCGGGGGAGGTGTGGCTCGCCGGCACTATCATCCACTGCACAAGTGGATGATACGTGTTCTGCATGGGTCCCCTGGGTTGTCTCGTGACCCCCGCAATGCACATCTTTCGTGCAAACCGGTTGAGCGCGTTGGAGTCAGAGTTTCTGGCTCCTGTAGGGTGGGAGCGCACCGTGTCGGCGGCCGCAAAGAAATTTGTGGAGGCGCTGGAGGAAGTGGGTGGCAAGCACAAGGTTGGCGGCACTTTCACGGGTCTAGTGGCGGGTTCGTACTCCATGCGACAAATAAGAAAGGCGGATAGACCTCCGGGCTTCACGGAGCATGACTACGAAATCGCGGCCGGGGGGCGTGTTGAGGGCGGTGTCGCCCGGAGGGCCGGAGCGGGCCGCAGCGTCACCTTAATGGGAGGTTCGGCTAGCGGCCCCACACTCCAGACACACGGTAGCGCTGCGGATGCGGAGGTGAGTTCGCCGGAGCGCGGACGGGTGGGGCGCATGCGCACGCGCACCCGAGCGACACCCTCACGGACGGACACGAGCGGCCTTGCCGCTGAACCGGCACCAAAACCCTCACGTAGCCGTGCAACGGCTTCGGCACCGGCACCGGCACCGGCAAAGCGCCGCAGTTCTCGTGGGGCGGCGGTGTCCAACAAGAGGGGAACGGGCAAGGACGGGGGATCGGCGCGGGACGGCGGCATGGCGGGCGCGGGGGATGAGGAGACGGTGATGGCGGGACATGGGACGCCGCCGTCCGCCGGAGATGGGGGTGCACAAGGGGCGGTGAGAATGAGTGACCTCATGATGCTGTTGAAGCAGCAGGAGGAGGCGAACGCGGCTCGGCTCGAGCAACAGCAAACCGCATTTCAGGAGCGGCTGGATCGCCTCATGGAGCGCATGGAGGTGGAAAAGGCGGTTGTGGCGAGTGACTGCGCAAGTCCCCTGCCACCGGTTCCCAAAGGCCAAGGATTGCCAGAGCTGTCGAGCGGCAGCCCTCTTTTGGGAGCGGGGGCGACGCCGGCCAGCGAGAGTGGGCTGGTGGGGCAGCAAAATGAACAACAGGAACAGTCAGTGCAACAGCCGCAACCGCAGCAACAACACGTTCAGCAGCAGCAGCCGCAGCAACAGCAGCCGCAGCCGCAGCAGCAGTTTCAGCAGCAGCCGCCGCAGCTTCAACAGCAGCAGCCGCAGTTTCAGCAGCAGCAACTGCAGTTTCAGCAGCAGCAACCGCAGTTGCAGCCGCAGCTTCAGCAGCAGCAACCGCAGTTGCAGCCGCAGCTTCAGCAGCAGCAACCGCAGTTGCAGCCGCAGCTTCAGCAGCAGCAACTGCAATTGCAGCCGCAGCTTCAGCAGCAGCAACCGCAATTGCAGCAGCAACAGTTTCAACAGCTGCAGTTTCAGCAGTTGCAGTTTCAGCAGCCGCAGCAGCAGTTTCATCAGCCGTTTCAGCAGCAGCAGCAACCGTACCAACAACAACAAATGTTCCAGCAACAGGTGTTCCCGCAACAGCAACCGCAGTTTCTGCCGCAGCAACCATTTCAGCCTCAACAGCTACAGTTGTTTTAGCAGTATCCATTTCAGCCTCAGCAGCAACAAGTGTTTCAACAACAACCACCGCAGTCTGTGCAGCAACCACCGCAGTTGGTGACAATGACCTGGGATCAGGCGCAACAACTTCTGCGCATGACCCAAGGGGGTGCCCAAGGAAGTGCGCCCTCCTCCGTGACCATAGAGGAATTTGTGTCTCGCGGCTAGATAGATCCTCTCAGAAGCTCAAGGCCTGAGATAACTTGTTGGCAAAACCATCATTTTATTTCTTTGGCAGATCTATTGGGCTTGGGTTCGAATGTTTCCAAACCCAATACATGCTAAACAGCAAACGGCTTCCCGTGCGTTCTAGCGCACGTAACTGCGTAGAAATATTGCCAAGATATTTATCTTTGACATATTCGAAGCACAAGGTCTAAGAAAGTCTGCGCGCAAAATGGTATAACTTTTTCTTTGACACAGATTTTAGCGTGATATTCAAACTCGTAAATCTGGGTCAAAGAAATAATATCTTAACTTCGCGCACAAGCTATCGCAAACCTTGCACTTCAGAAATGTGAAATACATACATCTCATCAATATATTTTGCAAAGCTACGTGCACTGGAACTCACGGGAAGCCCTTCGCTGTTTGGCATGTTTGGGTTTGGGTTTCAAACCCACAAGGCATCATGCCAGCACGCGGCCGTCTTTAATATACTCAACGGCTTGCCATATGCTCTTGAGATTGCACTGATATTGCTATAAACAATATCACTGTCAAGTTTCGTGAGAAGATTCTCACGAAAACCCCTATTATGCAAAGCCGCAAGTGGTTGAAACCATCTCACACCGCACCAACTTAGCTTGCAGTAGCGACTGAATGCTATGCTGATGCGGTTGCGGATGGGGCCACTCGATAGCTCAAACGAACGGTATTCACCTAATGAATACAAACGCTTTAGAATCGAATGGTGGAAAAAAAAATGCTTCATGCTACATGCACAATAAATTGTTTAGAAGAAGGGGGTGTGCCAGACGCAAAATATTGCACACGCTGAACCGCTTGTACCTCCGCGGTACCTAGTGATAATTCATAGTTGATAGTACAAACGATAGATGGCATATGACATATAATCTATTCCCGAATAACATCACTTTTTTTCTACTCCCCATTTTGGCTTAATCTATTCCCGAATAAATACCCTGCCCCTTGAAAATGCAAAGTCCAAAAGAACGTCGAAGTCCAAGAAGACGTCGAAGTTCTGAAATGCACCCTTCGCGTTATGGAGGCTGCTCTAAGAGTGGGAGATCAAAGATCAATACACAGCAGTGGGTCAGGCGCAAATCATGGTTCTTTTTCAAAAGAATTCAAAAAAAGGTTCTCGTACAACGTCCAGTGAGGTCATGCGAGTATTTCGCACGGACGTACGACTCTTTTCACGGCGGCGTGGGCTGCGCGAGTCCGTATATGCCGTTGCCGCCTGGCGGTGGGTGGGAGGTTGGCTCCCCACCACGCGTTTAGGACAAGCCGACTTTGAACCCGGCTATGGTCAGCTATTTAAAAACTGCGATTACCGTATTGGCCGAGGCCATACTTGATATTGCAGCTACGCTCGCAATTTCTCTTACTTTGAATATGTGTACAGAAGAGCGCTTGGTATATGTGTAACGCAGTAGTGCATCTTAAACGGGCGTGTATTTATTTGGGAATAGAGCAGTCCTCACCATCAAGGGAATACGTCCGTTTTGGCTTAATTGAGAATACATTTGTGACACGTGACACACGCCTGCCCGATCAGGCACTCAATTCGTTTACGAATTGCTATTAGAGAGGATGCGAATGCCAACGCCAATCTACTCTCGTCTGCCGATGTGACTGTCGCGTGGTCGCTGTCTTTCAGCGTCCGGCAGCACGCAGCGTGCTTTCCTAAGCGCCCTTAAGTAAGAGACTACGTGCTTCCCGCTTGACTGCACGCACTGTGACGCTGCAGCGCTAGGGATGATAATCCTCTGCCGGAGGCCGCAACATGCAGCCATGCGCAAACTACATGTCCGATAAAGGCGGACTGCCATACCGGCAGGTTTTTAGGGTTTTAGGCAGGGCTAAGCTAAACTAATACTGCGAAAAAATCCCTTCAAAATATGCCATGCTGTTTATGGACAGCGGGTCATCATTATCCCAGTCGCCATCGTGGGCAAGAACACGATGAAAACAGAAACGCATGTTAAACCCCAAACCCATGGAAAGAAGATTCATTACTGCTAGATAGTATGTTCAACACCTGTGCATGCCTGGATCACAAAGCAACTATATTGTGCATGCCAAGATAATCGTTTCTTCCTAGGATAAACAATGCACGATCGTTCCGTTCATGCTGGCCATTGCCGGGCCCTGCGCTTGACAAGAGTGCAGTAACACAAGGCTATCTAAGGCGAGGAGACAAAAACTCTTTTTTAAGATAGTGTTACGAGCATGCACATAGAGCTCTTTTCGCTCGACTGTAATATTGCGTCAGAGCAATCACATCACATGTGGTACAAGGTTAGGCGAGCAAAGGGACTGGATGCTCCGTTTCCTTTAATATTGGGACACACTGCTTCATGATACAACAATAGGGACGCCATCGCTATTGCCAACCTCAAGCATCGCCCCTTGCTTTGATTGGTCATGATGTGCAAATGCAGCATCCAAGGCTTGGAATATCTGTCACACACCATCCACCGTTTCATGACCCTTTTGTGCGTTCCATTCCGCCACAGAATAAAAACGAGTCGCTTTACATTGCATGAACTATGCCTGTTATTGGTTAACGTCGTATCGCGCAACAACATGACAATTGCAATACAGCGACACTTGAGGTTCTTGGGATACAGGGGCACAGCATGCTCATTACCGGCTTTAGGACAGTGGCAGCAGCGGCTCGCTCAGCCCCCCCGAGCGCATCCTTCAGTCCCTGTGAGCATCCCCGCCAGGCCTCTCAACAGCTCCCGAGTCAATTATTTAGCCCGCATCACCGCCCCCGTGAAGATCTCAGCTCCCCTCAGCGCGGCCCTGAACTCCTGCTACCCCCCTCTGCCGTCCCTTGCACCACGTGGCACCTTTCAGGGTGGCGCGGTCAACCAAGGCATGCGCCCAGGATTGCCGTCACTGGCTGAGTCAAGCCTGGCTGATTTGTGTGGCATATGTCGTAAAACAATTAGTTACCACCAATGGAAAGAGCACATTTTGCGTGGTTAGCCCAAAAGGGGCGCGACTTGCCAGTGCACAGATGCCATGCAGCATCGGTCACAGGCACACATGTCACACCAGTGTTCTGTGCACCACGGTACATGGCAGTGCAATTTGCCAGAGGTGATCAGATATCGCCGAAGTTCCACTGGCCTGGAGGGAGAGAGCTCTACGCTGCCAGGTGCGCGCATGTTGGGCACACACAGGGAAGATTGCAGGTGCATTGGCCTGGAGGGAGAGGGCTATACGCTGCCAGGTGCGCGCATGTTGGGCACACACACGGAAGATTGCAGGTGCATTGGCCACGTGGCCATCTGACAGCTGGCTTGTGCTGCTCGACTTGACTTGCCATTAGCAAGATGCGCACGCGTCGACAGAACAGTTTCTCAAGATGTCATAAAAGCGTGGACGTCTGTCATCCACATGTTAAAAGGCTCTGCGGGAGACTTGGCGGTAAAGCATTTTGTGGTCTTTTATGTCTTTTATTGATGCCATTTTGTGGTGATTGTGTGTCTTTTAATTTCTTCACAGACAAGAAGCGGATTGATGTTATCACAACCATCATCAAGGCTGACGACGAATCGGTCTTGATACAGAAATACAACAGGAGGTATTGGAGGAGTTATTGCCAGGAGCGATGATGGCTGGCACGGTGAGGAACACTGAAAGTGACCCTGCGGCTATGACAGCCTATATGCAGGAACACGCCAAAACTGCGAGTGCATGTCCCAGGGGAGAGACCGGCATGTTACCAGTGCACGCACGGGAGGCAAATTATACACACCACGAGTAAACAGTAAATGCACAATAAATAATTCGAATAAACAAGGAATGCATTCGTGGTGCAGTAGCCAAAACTGGGTATCGGACTATGCATTCTGCACGATCACCGAGGTGGGCGCTCGATGGAGCACACAAAGCAGCTGCTCGGCACGGCGCGGGAGGCGGGGAGCGACGTGCACATCACCATTAAGGTATCATACAAGGTGGACATCGCGATTCGGATTTTATCGGCCTTGGCCTCCCGTGCCGCCTTGCTGCTTGCTGCTGACTGCTGGTGTGCCTGTAGCTTCTGTAAGGCATCTCCCAATCACCCACCTACCGGCCAATCACATCGCGCGACCCTCCATGCTTGAAGGCGGAAGCGGAAGTGCTGACAGAGGGGCGGCTACCCAGAAGTGACGGAGAAGTTCAAAGCCGTGGCGCATAGACTGCTTGAACTCCGTCAAAATCTCTTCTGCGAGCATGGCGTCTCCCCCTGCACCCTGTTGAATGCCCTCCACCAACCAGACCCGTGCGGCACGCTGACCGCCACTTTCCCATCCCGAGCCCTTGGGCACGGTGACCGCCCCTCCCTCCGGAGAAGAGCCGGCTGCTGCTTCCCGGAGTGCACCGGGTGAACCACTCGGGCACTCGCAAACGGGAGCGCTGGTCACATGCTCAGGAACCCCGACTTCTGCGATCGGAAGCCCTGCATCATCGGATTCTCGAGCCACGGTCCAGATGCAAGCAGCATTGTGACGGACGCTCGTCATTCGGAGCGGTGGAATGGCCAAACTGTCTCCCAGGCACCCTGTCTTTGTCATTTGTCCAGAACGTCAACACCTCCGTGCACAAGCGCGGCAGACGACGCTGCTCGCAGACGCCCACGACACACGACGCACAGAAGCCTAATTCGCGGGGGGCAACTCGCGGCCTGCAGCAGGCGAAAGCTTGCAGATCCAGGGACGGCGAGGCCTGAGGCACCATGTGCGCGGTGGCGGCCGCCTACCTCCATCGGGGTCAATCCCGAGGCGCTCGGTGCGAGATGGTTGCTGTTCAGCGTCATCTGGTGCGTGAGGTCCCGGAGTATTTGCGCGCCCAGGCTTGAAGGGATGCTGCCCGTATCGACCCCCTGACTCCACACAGAGAAGATGGCGAGGGGTCAGGGGCAACGGTGCGGATATTGGTACGATCAGCACCAAGTGCCGGCACAGAACAAGGGCGCCCCGACGAATGGTTGTCCTCAACAGGGTCATTGGGTGACAGCACAGATCATCGATGCGAGAGCACTGCAGGTGTCGCGGGGCGCACCGTGGTCCACTTGAGAGACTCCACCTCCTGGCTGTATCTGCTCGGAGTCCTTCCCTCGCCGCACCGCACCCACGCCCGTACCTATCTTCAGGGGAAGCGCTAGAGCACGCCTGCAACTTCACGCTGCGGTGTGGCAGGTCTCCCAGGTCCACCACGGCAATGCGAAGGTATATACGAGGGCGCGCGATACCGCTGGGCGCGCTGAAGAGTGTTGAGGCCGAATGAGTTAAGGCAAAGACTCAGTGGTGTGCAGCGTCTCCCGGCCTTGACACATCCCGCAGAATCAGTGGTGGGCAGCGTCTCCCGGCCTTAACACATCCCGCAGAATCAGTGGTGTGCAGCGCCTCCCGGCCTTGACACATCCCGCAGAATCAGTGGTGTGCAGCGTCTCCCGGCCTTGACACATCCCGCAGAATCAGTGGTGGGCAGCGTCTCCCGGCCTTAACACATCCCGCAGATGTGTGAGGCCAGGGCATTGACGTGCAGATGAGTGAAAGAGGGATGCAGGAGCATGGTCGCCACGTGTCCATTCGTTCAGCCAACAGACAACGAGCCAATGGGCTGTGTTCGTGTGTTGTGGGGGCACCACACACCGGGTGGCATGGTCAGCAGCCGAAGGCAAGACTCACCGCCGCATCGAGCACACCCGAACACGCGTTCGTTATTCCGTCGTGAATATATAGCACGGAGCATGCGCGCAAATCATGATTCGGAGTTCAGAGCTCGAGTGCAAGTCAAATACCGGCGTCCCCCTACTTGTGCTGTGCCACCCTGTAGGAACACCAGGACGGGGAAGGGGAAAGAGAGAGCAAGACAAGATGATTGGACAAGGTGAGGGCATCCAATGGGCAACCACCCTTCATAGTGCGCGGAGCCGGCGTGGCAGCCGGCGGAGTCGTGCTGCTGCGCCGCTCTAGCGGAGGCCATCCCGAAGTAGTGCGCCGGGTCCTGCGCAGCGCCGCGCCCGCCACGCCCCCGCACTCACGCTGCCGGTCCTGCTCCAGTCCTCAGTGAGTGGTTGATGGCAGGCGGCGTGCTGAGCATTCTGCAGCCGATGCTGCGTGGCAGGTGGATCACCTGGATGCGAAGCTCTTGCCAAGGGTTGCCGGCATCCCCCGCGAGCTCGTGCAGCGCTTCCTGTGGATCACCACGCCGCGGCCGCCCAGCCCTCACATCCGAGCCACAGCTCACGGTAGCACCAAAAGCAATGCCCCAGGCTGCACGGAGTAGATGGGTGCAGGATGACGTGGGCGTATAGGCGGCAGGGAGACGATGTGGGCAGCATTATGAGGGCGAGGAATAACAGGGAGCTAATGTGCACTGCATGAGGTGGACACAGGGGCGGCGTGGTGAAGACGGGTGGTGCGTGTGCCATGATGGCCCACCTGCGTGTCATTGACCAGCTGCACCTGGCGACTGTGCGCGGCTTCTTCCAGCTGCAGTAACCCGCCATGCCCGGTGAGCCAAGGGGGGTGCCAGACAGACCCCCGTCAACTTCTCCACCAATTGTAGTGAACGCCCCTTGAAGCCACGTGGCATTTTATGCTCTCCGGACTACGGCGATGACCCTGCGCAGCTGCAACCATGGAGCGGCACACCGCCAGCTGCTGGGCACTACCTGGTCGTTGTCGGAAGTGCTGGCGCCCTGCAGCTCGGTCAGCGAGGCAATCACCTGCCAAACATAGATGCACATTGATCGCTTGCCCACTGACAGTGTCCAAAACCACCTTTGTGGCTATTAAGAGCAGGGATGCGTTTGCTGGGTACGCGGACGGCATGTGCTCATGCGCACATGATGGGGCAAACCAAGGGGGCGCTTCAGCTGGGAGGGGCTCCGCTGGGGAGCACCCGGGTGCAGAAGAGGGTGGCATCAAAATGTGCTCTGGTGAGGGCGGGTGGAAAAGACGCCTAAAAAGCCCCCCTTCATGGCCAGAGGGGGGGAGCAAACGCACATTCCCTAGTGGGAAGGGGTTGGCAGCTGGGGGAAAGGCCACGCGTGCCCTGGTTGGAGGGGGACCTTGCAGATAGGGAAAGCCTGTACGCGCCCTGGTGGGTAGATCCTATGCCTTAGAATGGTGCACCAAGTCAGCGCCCTAAAAAGGATGAATGGGGGTTATATATAGGCGCGGGCCTAGAAGAATAGTGGGGAGACCCCACAGTGAGAGCCCTCATCCACCTAAAAGCATACAGTACCGTGCCGAAGGTCTCCGCATTTGTACCTGCGCTGTTGGGGTGTTCGCATTAAGCGATGCGGGGGTGCCGTCTAAAACCACCGCTGCGTGCCTGCAACAATCGCACAAAGATTCGTCGTCAGCCTTCGCCTGACGCTCTTAGCTGACAACCGCATGACAAGCCAGCCTTTGCCTGACGCTCTTAGCTGGCAGCCGCATGACACGCCAGCCTTCGCCTGGGCCGGCTCTTAGCTGGCAGCCACATGACACGCCAGCCTTCGCCTGGCGCTCTTAGCTGGCAGCCGCGCGGACAAACCAGCGCCTGATCACAGCGCTCTTAGCTGGCAACCGCGGCAACCGCCAGCCTTCACCTGGCGCTCTTAGCTGGCAACCGCATGATCGCCAGCCTTCACCTGGCCAGCTCTTAGCTGGCAGCGCGTGAATACGCCAGCCGTCCTGGCGCTCTTAGCTGGCAACCGCGCGGTGCCATGGCCGCACCTGGCATGCCAGCTGGCAGCCGCTGTGGGTCACGCCAGCCTTCGTCCCAGCGCTCTTAGCTGGCAGCCGCGCAGATGTGCCCGTCACCCTTCGCCACAGCCGCTCTTAGCTGGCAGCCGCGTGAGCCGCCAGCCTTCACCTGGCAGCTCCCAGCAGCCACATGATCGCCAGCCTTCGCCTGACGCTCTTAGCTGGCAGCAGCGACCGTCACCTTCGCCTGGCGGCTCTTAGCTGGCAGCGCGCCTGACCACGCCAGCGCGCCGTCTGGCGCTCTTAGCTGGCAGCCGCGTGACCGTCACCTTCGCCTGGCGCTCTTAGCTGGCAGCCGCGTGACGCCAGCCTTCACCTGGCAGCTCTTAGCTGGCAACGCGCGACCATGTGCCGCTTTGACGCTCTTAGCTGGCAGCCGCATGGACACGTCACCCTTCGCCTGGCGCTCTTAGCTGGCAGCCTCATGATACGCCAGCCGCCTGGCTCTTAGCTGGCAACCGCGCGGGCCCGTCACCTGCGTCTGGCAGCTCTTGGCTGGCAGCCGCGCGATACGCCAGCCTTCACCACAGCGCTCTTAGCTGGCAACGGCATGACACGCCAGCCTTCACCTGGCGCTCTTAGCTGGCAGCCGCATGGCACGCCAACCTTCACCTGACGCTCTTAGCTGGCAACGGCATGACACGCCAGCCTTCACCTGGCGCTCTTAGCTGGCAGCCGCATGAAACGCCAGCCTTCGCCTGACGCTCTTAGCTGGCAGTCGCATGGCACGCCAGCCTTCACCTGACGCTCTTAGCTGACAACCGCATGACACGCCAGCCTTCGCCTGACGCTCTTAGCTGGCAGCCGCATGGCACGCCAGCCTTCACCTGACGCTCTTAGCTGGCAGCCGCATGGCACGCCAACCTTCGCCTGTTGCTGATAGCTGGCAGCCGCATGACTCGCCAGCCTTCACCTGACGCTCTTAGCTGGCACCGCATGGCACGCCAACCTTCGCCTGTTGCTGATAGCTGGCAGCCGCATGACTCGCCAGCCTTCACTAGACGCCTTAGCTGGCAACCGCATGACTCGCCAGCCTTCACCTGACGCTCTTAGCTGGCAGCCGCATGACACGTCAGCCTTCACCTGACGCTCTTAGCTGGCAGCCGCATGACACGTCACCCTTCGCCTGACGATCTTAGCTGGCAGCCGCATGACACGCCAGCCTTCACCTGGACGCCTAGCGGCAGCCGCATGACACGTCACCCTTCGTCTGACGCTCTTAGCTGGGCAGCCGCATGACACGCCAGCCTCGCTGCCGCTTCTTAGCTGGCAGCCGCATGACACGTCACCCGCCTGACGCTCTAGCTGGCAGCCGCATGACACGTCACCCTTCGCCTGACGCTCTTAGCTGGCAGCCGCATGGCACGCCAGCCTTCACCTGGCGCTCTTAGCTGGCAGCCGCATGGCACGCCAACCTTCACCTGACGCTCTTAGCTGGCAACGGCATGACACGCCAACCTTCACCTGACGC
>LGRX02001013.1:0-39001 GCA_001247695.2 Cymbomonas tetramitiformis | reverse complement strand
CCCCTAATCTGCAACACTCCGCCCTTCACCACGCCCGTCACGTGTCCCCACATCTGCAACACTTTGCTCAGTATCGCGCCGTGCCTGATATCTCTGTGTATCTGATCCCTGAGCTGTGTTGTCAGGTGTCGGATGCCTGAGCGTACTTCGTCCCCGAGAGTTGTCGGTGTCCGGCGCGCGCAGTCCGCCGGGAGGTTCCGGGAGATGCCTACCTGAGGGCCCTTGGGTTGTCTTTTCAAAGTACTGCGCACGGCAGTACTTGAACCAGAACTCCTGCGGTCCCAACCCCCAGAGAAGCGCTCATCTGCCCAACCTTCTCGTGCGCCCGCATGCAGATCCGCCCGGCCTCGGGGCCCCACCGAGTGTGTCGGGGCATGTTTCGTGCAGCGGAGTAAAACATCGGAGCTGCCCTGAACACCTCGCTCTGCAGCAGAAACTCGGACGGCGCCCCATCACAAGTACAGCCCAGTACAGCGCCGCGGCTTCACGCGGCTTCACGCACCCTTCGCCCGGCTGTGCTGCGCCATGGCAGGCGCGCAGGCGGCGCTCACAGGCGAGGCTCCCAGGCGGCCTCGCGAGGCCCTCATTGGCCGGTCAACCATGGCAGGCGCGCAGGCGGCGCTCCCAGGCGAGGCTCCCAGGCGGCCTCGCGAGGCCCTCATTGGCCGGTCAACCATGGCAGGCGCGCAAGCGGCGCTCCCAGGCGAGGCTCCCAGGCGGCCTCGCGAGGCCCTCATTGGCCGGTCAACCATGGCAGGCGCGCAGGCGGCGCTCCCAGGCGAGGCTCCCAGGCGGCCTCGCGAGGCCCTCATTGGCCGGTCAACCATGGCAGGCGCGCAAGCGGCGCTCCCAGGCGAGGCTCCCAGGCGGCCTCGCGAGGCCCTCATTGGCCGGTCAAACCACATGTGCGCAGAGAGCAGAGGAGACGAAGTGCCCAAAAGGGGCGACCCTCTTTGGATGCAGACGGGAGGGGGGCTGGGGAGGGGGCGGGACAACTCAGCAACCGCGCCACGCGCCAGGTGCAGGCCCAGGCCCAAGTCCCTGTTAACGACAGGTGACGGAGCGCGGATGGGCTGTGCTCGCAAGGGGAGGGGGCGCGCTGGGGGTGCGTGCGCCACGCTGCTCTGCCCGAAGAGAGATGGAGTGCACGCTGGGAGATCAGCAGAAGGTCTGTGTTGAGCTGAGCCGCACCTTCTCGCTCAAAACGTGTGGAACCTTGTCCCGATAGGCCTTCCGCACGGCCGGCTTCTCCGCGAAGATCTGCGTGGCAGGCGAGGCTTGTCACATCTGACCATGCAGATGCCATGATAGGGGAGCAGCCACTGCTCACACAATGACAATCAATCTCTTGTCTGTCTAAGCCACCCTTTGGTGTGCAAGGACCGCAGCACCTGATTAATCTCTTGGCTGTCTAAGCCACCCTTCGCTGTGCAAGGACCACGGCATCAGAAGGCCAGGCCTAATTTGTCTGTTGGGGTCCATGCCTCTGGCTACCTAGCTGTTCGGATTCTTTGCAAACCAAAGTGTTGTCAACCTGAAGGACTCCATTCCTGGTTATCCGGCCTGTTCAACTGTCATCATGGCGACCGCAATGCCGTCGCAGCACACCCCTAGTCCCTAAACTATAACGTGAGAATACCGCCTAACGTTGCGGCTCAATGTCCTCACTACCATATTTGTTCAAAGTCCCAGCGAGTCGATCTGCCGTGGCAATCCTAGCTACTGAAGGCCAGGGTAACCCTTGCTGGCTGAAGTTCTGGCACCCCTAACAACTAAAGGTCAGGGTAAACCTTGCTGTTTGAAGTTCTGACAACCCTAGCTACTAAAGGCCAGGATAACCCTAGCTGGCTGAAGTTCTGGCAACCCTAACAACTAAAGGCCAGGGTAACCCTAGCTGGCTGAAGTTCTGGCAACCCTAACAACTAAAGGCCAGGGTAAACCTTGCTGGCTGAAATTCTGGCAACCCTAGGTACTAAAGGCCACGGTCACCCTAGGTGTATGAAGATCTGACAATCCTAGCTAGTAGAGGCCAACGTAACCCTAGTTATTTGAAGTTCGGGCAACCCTAGTTCGAAGTCCAGGTAACACTCGCTGTTCAGTTATTCAAAGCAATGATAACCCAGGCTGCTCAATATCCTGATAATACTAACAGTGAAATACCTTGATAGTTCTAGCTTTCAAAAATCATGATATTCTAGCTGTCCAAAATCCTGGCTAATACTCGTAATCATAGTGAAATGCCTCAGTAACCCTAACTATTCCAGGCACTGGTGACACTATGACCTATGCGATGGCACAAGCCTAGCATTCCAAAGAGCAGACAGCTCTAGCGACTCGCAACCCTGGCAGCCCTAGCTTCTTACAACCTCAGCAACCCGCGTTGTTCATAGTGCTGGTAAACCAAAAGTCTGCTCAGGGTATGAAAATTCCTAGCCGTTTTGGTTAACCAAAACCCTAAAAACCCTGAGACGGGAAGAGGAGGCTCACCTGGTGCATTTGTTCAGGGGTGAGGCTAAATTTGACTACATTGCTCCGACCATCGCTGGTGGGAGTGACTTCGGCCATCAGAGCATTGCTAATGCCAACGCGCTGGCCCACCGCCTCCTTTGCAGTGGCGGCCTGCTCACCGACCACCATCCCTCCTCACACC
This sequence comes from Cymbomonas tetramitiformis, assembly GCA_001247695.2. Classification (NCBI taxonomy): domain Eukaryota; kingdom Viridiplantae; phylum Chlorophyta; class Pyramimonadophyceae; order Pyramimonadales; family Pyramimonadaceae; genus Cymbomonas; species Cymbomonas tetramitiformis. Next base: position 36,351 of record LGRX02001013.1, on the reverse strand, counting down.
AACACGAAGCGTGATGATCTTGCCGCTCCGTAACCGTGCCCAATCCATGCCTCAGCTGCAGCGTTCCCTACAACCCAACGTGTGTCTGGCAGGCAGATATCCCTGGAGGCACAAAGATTATCTAAATATGATTGGGATGCGGCGGGTTTCTAAACAGTTCTAAACATGCCCGCCCTAAATCAGATCTTAGAGGGCTTCTTGAGGCTTCTGTAACAATAGTTCGAGCTGAGCTTCCTGGACCGATAAAATGATGGATCTCCCTTTTTCTGGATCGCGATCAGAAACAGTAGACGCGACAGTTTCCCTTCGAAGGAATCTGTGTCCTCTCACATCCTCCCGCATCAAACCGGAGACTCGATCTCATATGCCACAGACTCAGCAGGTACCATTAAAAGAGACTTGAACTAACTCACTACCTCGTGCAGCCTACTAGGAACACACCTCTAGCCGCTGCCTGTGCATCTGCCAAAAGTCCGCCTCGGACACCACATTCGGTTCCACGGTACTTTTGTAGAGATGCTTCAGCTCACTGCGGCCGTCAACCCCAATTCTTGACTGTCATTAGCAACCTTCATAGTTTTCGCACGCCGCCCCTTCCACAAATGCATACTCCATATTTCGCCTACACTTCCCCGCCCCCACGTGCGCCGTTCTATGTATATCCCCTACACCTGATCATTTGCAAGTGTGCCCTCCATATACCGCCTACTCTTCCCCGCCCCCACGTGCGCCCTCCATATACCGCCTACTCTTCCCCGCCCACAAAGGTACGGTGACTAAGGTTCGCAAAGAACATACCTATTTGCATTTAGGAGCGCCATGCGGCCGGCTTTTTCGGCGGCGGATACCTCACGGGGGCGCTTCCCGAGAACTGGACCTGCTGTTCCAGCAATCTTGCCGGCGCTCCCGCCAGCAGCTTCTCCGGAAGAGACGGCCGCCGTTGCCGGTTTCTTGACTGCACCTGTGGCATTGCGCGAAGCTTTCAAGGCAAGAAATATACGTTGTAGCGCAAGCCAAGCACACGCCATCACCTCTACGCGTCATCGGATTGCGGAAGGTCAAGGCTAATCCACAGTTGTGCCGAAGTGTTCAAACGTAACAAGGCGTTTCCAGCTCTGCGTTAAGCTTCGGGCGAGCTTTGCCCGGGGCTAACTTCAAAGACCGAGTTAGCAACTTCTCTGTAAAGCGAAGGGGAAGGTGGGATAACCCAAGTCTTTCTTTGCTTCTATCAACTGTTGGACACGATTTGCTGCACTGTCCCGGTCCTCGGCACTCTTAAACTGCGTACGTTTTCGGAAACAACAAGAAGACACGTTGTCAGTCGCTATTCAAACTAGTCCGAAAAGAAAACGAGTTTAAGAGCTTCTTCGCTTGAATTCAGGTAGAATTTTGAGGTGAACTTCTCGAGCTGGGATGACTTAAATAATCTGGAGTGACCGAAGGAAGAGGGGGGGCAGCAGCGCACCTGCAGCACAAGCGCTGCTTTCCCTGCGGTAAACTTACACATCGGCGTTCCAGTTTTCGAGCGTTGGTTCTCTGACGTGGCGAAAACAACAGCCACAAAATAAAGCTGTGCAGAGACTTGGAACGCTTAACAAAGTTGAATCGGTAAAACTCACTGCGAAGCCAGACCTTGCGAAGGGAAATTATTTGAAGACAAGGAAAACCGGAGCAAGACTGAAAACCTCAACATACGAGTTTGACCTTCGAGTTGCAAACTTGAAATATTTCAAAGCTAAAACAGCTGGTGAGATGAGACGAAGTAGGAATAATAATGATAATCATCGATCGTGGACACGAGTATGCCCACGATCGATACTATTAGGCATACTTGATCGTCCATCGAGTACTCGCAGCTTCTTGCGTCGCAGCAAGTGCACAAGAGATTCCGGGCCACCTTCATAAATAGCAGGCGGACAGAGGAGAGTAGAAGAAGAAATACAGCAGGCACATACTCTCGATGTCTTGTATAAGTAGAGTTTTCGGCGCGCCATTAGCATCTGCCGTCCAACAAACTTTCGTTGAGCATATTTTCAAGGTTCCCGGCGCTTTCCCGACCTCGGCCTTCAACGTGAGTATATTTTCACCGATATTCGAATCCATGGTTTCTGCGGCCGAGAGTAGTGAACCTTCAGCTCGCTGATAGCCCTTTCAGATACGGATCCTTATCCCACAATTCTTTCCATATTTATCGTTAGATACGTGGCAACTGATCGATCTCCCTGTACAATCTGCTTGTCTGGAGTGGGTATGGCAGCTTGTACAGATGGCAGATACACGTGTGTAGACCAACCTTAGCTGTCAAGCGTTTTCGCCACACACAGCTGATTGATGCAAATGAATATTGCAGATCGGAATATAGTAAATTTTAACGGCGCGTCACACAGGCGCATTTGCGCTTCCCTCTCGCCTATAACCTCACCGAAAACCCCAACATGACGACGAGAAAGCGAAGGCACAAACGAAAGAAGATAAATTTCATTATTTAGCGTGTAAGTTAGCCTGTACTGTAAGCGAACAGTTCGCGAACAGTTCGCGAACAGAATCGGCGAACGCAAGCCGGTGCCACGTCATTCCTGCGGCAACACTGGCGCCGACCCCTCGTCCGATCGGGACCCCGTCGGTCGTTCTTCGGGTGGCCGATTTCATCGGTTCCGGATGGAAAATTCCTCGCGGCTATCAAATCATCAAAAGAAACTGGACTACTGCTACATGCACGACACGAGGCGTGACACGGTATCATGAGCATGGGCCCACCATTTTTTTACAGATACCCTCTCCTCACTCCCGTATAAACAAGGATAATAAATCGCTGAAGCTTCGCGTGCGCTTTGCTGCTGCAATACCTGGCTCTGGCTAAATTGCAGATACCTGTAAGAGCGCACTCAATATTCCTGGATTCTACAGACACATAATTTTGAAGCAATGGGGAAGCCAAAAAAGAGTGTTGGAGAGGACGAAGAGGAAGGTTCCAGACAAGTCTTGCAAGCGGTGGTGTTGGCTGACAGCTTCACTCAGGTTGTCACTCGGGAAATAAAGTCATGGTTTTGTGCACGCGCATGATCGTTTTATCTGACTACATTTCTTGACTTGGTTATTTTTTTCTCGCAGAGGTTCCGGCCCATCACAGTTGAACGACCCAAAGTTTTGTTGCCTCTCGTTAACGTGCCGATGCTGAACTGGAACCTTGAATGGCTGGCCTCTGCTGGCGTTGAGGAGGTAAATTATTTACTGAAAAACCGTTTTCTCTTATTGAAACTGCACCCGGCGCTTCTGGCGTCTACCTGGTGACAATTGAAAACTTCTGCTGCATAAAACCCCGACTCGTCTTCTCGGGCTTCACGCAGGGTTAGGGTGTGTAAAGTAGCAACTTACGTTCCAAGGTTTGCCTGCTTACGACAGATATTTGTATTTTGCTCTGCGCACTCGGAAACTATCAAACGTCATTTGGAAGATTCCGGCTGGTTATCTCAGCCTTCCGTAGCAGTCACAGTGATCGTAGGGCAAGACTGTCTGTCAGCTGGGGAAGCTTTGCGTCTGATCGATCAACGCAATGTGGTGCGAAGTGACTTTATCCTTGTCAATGGCGACGTCATTTCAAACATGCAGCTCGATGCAGTGCTGGAAGCGCATAAAAACAGACGTAAGACTGACAAGCAAGCCATTATGACTTCTTGTTTCAAGCGCATCTCGAACCGAGAAAAGCAAAAACGCTTGGGTGATACGGATCTTGTCCTGGCGATAGATTCTGAGACCAAACAGATTCTAGCGTACGAAGAGGGTCTTGGAAAGGATACCTTTGTGAAAATTGAATCTGTTATGCTGAAAGGAAGGCGGTCTGTGGAGGTGAGGACCTGAGACCAAACCCTGAAGTGAAATATACAGTGCATGCAACACAGGCTGTACGATCTAAGACAATAGTTTACAAACTTCAGTGTAAAATCATTTTTTCCTTATGTAAAGCTGTTGCGATAGGCATAGCCAACCTTGTGTTATGCATAGTCAACCTTGTACCTTAGACGACAACCCCCGATATGCCACTCCAGCCAGTACCGTTTCCCCTTGATTAAAGTTTTTAAACTCTACAGATCCTTGTCGCCCACTCTGACCTGTTGTGTTGCGTGGTAAGCGTTAGCATTTTAAAGGCCCCGACCCCTCCCGAGGTTGAGCCGTGGTTCATGTTTGTTTCAGGTCACCGATGCGATTATGGACTGCCACATCGATATCTGTGCACCAGGTAGTTTCGATTCAGCGTGTTCTTCCCTTCGAACTTGTTCAGATATGTGAGTCGACACCTATTCATCCACCAGAAGCTGGTGCTTTGCAGTTCTTAAAAGCGAACAAAGCTTTATTCGCACCGCGAGAGGGCATTGTGTGAGAGTTCTGGTTAGTGCGAACGGTGTTCGTGTGGACACGTAGTAATCTGAAGCTTTGGTTTTTTCGCGCAGTTTTTTAAATCAATGCAAACCATGCCCTGTTGAATTCTTCTGCTGCTGCTCCTTCAGTCTTTGCGGAATTGTCTTGTTGCCTCACAACTTACTTTGCCTGCGGTTAACAGAGGTGCTTGTGGATTTCCGGGAGAACTTCGACTACCAACAAATTCGGCGGGATTTCATTGGAGGCATTTTCAGTGATGAAGTAATGGGGAACAAGATCTATATGCACGAGTTGGGGGTAGGTGCCAACACCTGTTTCCGGAGGTCAAGTTGAAGCTTTGATCTTCAGTCACCTCGAGAGTTTATGTTTGATCCCACGCGCACCGCATGTTCAACATTCGATACTATTCGGTGTCTGAATTTCACGTCCTCTTTAAACCTACCTGCGGTCCAGCTGCCTGTTACCTGAAAACCGTTGGACGATTGTTTCTGACCGCGAGTCTTCCTCACCTCAGCCGACGGAGTATGGCGCACGCATTCACAACGTTCGGACTTACGACGCCGTGAGTCGTGATATCATTCAACGTTGGCTGTACCCTTTGGTGCCGGACAACAACATCCTTCCCACTGGCTCGACGCCAACCTCGTACAGCTTCAGCCGCGGCAATATCTATCGCGAGGAAGGGATCACGGTAGCTCGCTCAGCCACAGTGGGGCTGAACACCGTCCTAGGCGCCGGCTGCAGGTAGGCGTCCCAAGGATATCAACGTGCGACTGGAAATGGCTTCCCAAGAATCTAGGGGTGCATTGGAGTGTTGAATCCGTCTCCGCCAGCCTGCGATCTACTGGACTCAGCCGACCCTCTGGAACTCCCATTTCACGAGGAAGTACGAGGCTTGCTCTGCGTGCGGCGGAATACATTCAAGGTGTTGTCTCTGTTTCTTCGCAGGGTCGGTGATGGTGCCGTGGTGAAAAACTGCGTTATCGGCCGCAACACGATAATCGGTTCAAACTGTGTCATCGAAGGAAGCTATATCGACGCGAATGTGTCGGTTGGCGATGACGTCAAGATGATCTCCTCTCTTGTATGTGGGGGTGCTGTGATCCACAATCGGGCACAACTGGAGCCTGGTTGCATCATTTCTTACAATGTAGTAGTGGGTCCAGAATTCGTGGTGCCTGCACACTCTCGTCTTTCGATTTTTGAGCAGGAGGTGCTTTCCGATGTCGATTCGAGCGATGATGAGCTGGAGTACACCTCTTCGGGCGGCTCCCGCGAGGTCACGGACGACTCGAGGTGTGCTACTTCGCGTCCGCAAGCTCCAAGTTCATGTAATTAGAGATGCCCGCCGGAGATTAATACAGTGCCATGCGCAGGCAAACGGGAGCTTTGTCTGCCGCGATGGAACGAGCGGCACTCGAGGATGCTCGACTTGGTCGAGCCTCTCTGAAGCAAATATGGGATCAGAGTGCTGTCGGTGCTGGCGGCGCAGGCTGGCGGTGCGTTCTCTTGGGAAAGTCTTCGTTCAAGGGATTGTTTCAACAAGGCCTCTTGGAGTGAGGTCCAACTTGCACCGGCCTCTGGGAGCACTTGTGCCTGCCTTGTGGCAAGCAGGAAGTTGCCTCAGCTCCGAGGTCCCCGTTTCTTTCCCGAACATCGCATTCCATCTGTTGCGTCAAGGGCTGCGAGGTGGAAGTTTCAGTCAGTTTCGCAAGTTGCCAGAACGCTTGAGACCGATGCTGAATATGATTGAAAGCGTCCAGCCAGCGCTTCTGGCTCTGGGGGACGACATGCTCAGCCGTTCAGAGAGCAACTCGCTAGAGACACTGGTGTTTTTTGTGAAGCCGGAAATGATAGATGCCCCCACGTTTTGACTTGAGTTATGCTTATTTCTGTAACATACCTCGAACGGGAAACTGTCGCCTTGTCTCAGGTGGGAGCTGAGGGAAGGTCAAGAAGCGGAGTGGATATCTTTCCTGGCACCTTCAACAAGTCTTCCGGGAGGTACTGAGGATGATTCAGCGGCCTGGGAAAGTGATGACGAGCTGCAGAGCTCCACGGGCGCACAGGGGGATAGTAAACAAGAAGCGCAAGAAGACGAGGAGGACGAGGAGGAGGAAGATCCTGAAAACATTTTCCGAAGAGAGGTAGCAAATGCCTAGACAACCCCTTCTGAAAACTGCACCGATGTCCGGGCTTCGACTATGTCAAACCTCCCGACGCTTTTACCAGGACTCAGTTTTTTATGTCCTTGGGCTAGTGGAGGATCACACCGTTGCCGTTGCTAACTCCGGGTCACTCTTGGAGACCTGGGTCGGCTGTCTTCGCGGATGTTGTGTTGAAAAACGCCGGAATTTTCCCCAAACGCCGTTGACACACCACTTGCCATATCATCCTTTAGATTCTTAAAGCATGGGACTTGCAGGTCACGGAGACTTTCCTGCGATGCGTGCGCATGGGCTACGACCAATCGAACGCAGTCGTTGAATTAAATGCCTTGAAGCTCGCTGAGGATCGCACGTTTGCTGACTTGGCGCGCTACCTCATCACATCTCTCCTGGGTCTTGCACTTCCTGCACCGCCGGATGCTTCGCCTGAGAACTTGGGACTCTACGTTAAAGAGGTACCTGAGACAGACAAGGTACCGCCCTTCTCGCACAACAGAACGCCATTTCTAGCCTGGAGTGTCCGCGGGCCGTTCTCCTAGAGACTTCAGCAGCGAATCAAAGTGCCTGTCCATGAGCTGCTATACCACTCAATAACACTGCGTTCACGAATCGGGTTCTTAGACTTCTCGACGTACACCGACTGAACTGAAGGACGATGATATTGGCTTTGCAGGAGATCTTGACGATGCTGAAGAAACGCCTAGACACTTGGGGCGCTCTTTTGTGCCGCTTCTTAAAGAATCACGACGATCAGGTCGAGCTTGCTCTGCCCTTCACCGGCTGCTGATCACTGCGAAAACGCAGCAATTTAGCGTACTGAGGCAGCCTCGTTGAGCTCGACTGTTGTAGTAGCAGAGTGTAGTTTCCGCCGGGAGCGGGCGCGCACATTCCTGTGTGGCTAAGGTGCCAGTAGAACTCGCCGTTGGTTCACGCCTGTTCAGAACTCCAGCTCGACTTTCCAGATCCTTTCCGATGCGACAGAGGGGACAACACTTTTTTGGCTTTCGTCGGCCTCCTCTGACTGTGATGCTGACAGGTGGAAGTGATGCTAACACTGGAAGAAATGTGTGACGAGGAGGGAGTATTCGCAAAGAGTAAAGGTGCTTGCATCGTTCGAGCGTCCCAGGCCAGTGCGACAGCACAAGTTCTTTTCCTGAGTGACTGTCTGCCCCTTTATCCTCCAAAAAGCTTTTTACCTCCGGATATTGAAAGTGGCCTTTCCAGCCAAGCTTTCGGTTTGAGTGACAGAGCCCGTCGTGGAAGTGACGAGGCGGGAGTAGATGTAGGCGCCTTGTGCGACTTCGGCCGTGAATCTGTACACCTCTGTCGGGTTGGGTGCTATCAGTAGGTTTTGTTGGAAAATGCGGCAGCACAGCGTCTCACACACAGGGCAAGAATTTCTTCTGTTTGATTCCTGTGGATAATTGTGAATGGCAGGAGCGCGCTACATCCCGGTATTCCAGCATATGATGAAGCTGATGTATGACAAGGACATTCTTTCAGAGGAAGCTATTATTATGTGGTGGATGCCCGCGTCTTCCTGTTGTCACGTGGTTACTGGGCTAGATGGTTATATTGTTTTGTGAGTGTAGGGCGCATGAGTGGGTGTTGCGAGTGTTCTTCTGTGGCGCGCATCCCAGTAACAGAACTCGAGTGCATGGTTATATTGTTTTGTGAGTGTAGGGCGCATGAGTGGGTGTTGCGAGTGTTCTTCTGTGGCGCGCATCCCAGTAACAGAACTCGAGTGCATGGCTCCTTTGGAACATCACGATCCAAGGTGAACTTCAGATGGACTTGATTCGGAAGATGCTTTTTCAAGAGTTCAAGAAGCACACGTTCCGTTCTTCCTGGCAGGGCGAAGGAGAAGGACGGCGCTGAGGACGAGGACAAGCGATATCTCAAGCTGGCGCAGCCGTTCATCACCTGGCTTCAGGAGGCGGTAAGGGTCCGAGAGAATACCTTCCGTGATCAGGCTGTGACTGGTGGGCGCCTTCGGGCAGCTCTTTGGGAAACTTCCGTGATCAGGCTGTGACTGGTGGGCGCCTTCGGGCAGCTCTTTGGGGAAGTTCCGCGATCAGGCTGTGACTGGTGGGCGCCTTCGGGCAGCTCTTTGGGGAAGGTCCGTGATCAGGCTGTGACTGGTGGGCGCCTTCGGGCAGCTCTTTGGGGAAGTTCCGCGATTCGGGGCTCTTAAGTGTGTGGGTAGGGCTGAGCGCTGCATTCGGGGATTTGAAGGGAATAGCCTCTAAACTCTGGGACTTGAAATGAATAGCCTCTAACACCATCCAAGAGTGCATTGGTACAGTACTCTGATACTTCAGATTCAGGAAAAGCAGTCTTTGTTTCGCTTACAATGTGTTTATGGGGATGCTACTCAGGATGAGGAAGAGTCAGATGAGGAGGACGAGGATTGAACTTTTCTATTCAAGTGTTGTCACTCACTGTGCCTCACGGACATTTTAATGTACTACACCTGTGCATGCGCGATACCATTACACATGTCCGCCATATTTTGGGTTGTGAATAGAAAGGCCCTCCTTACCTCTTGTTCCAGCTCAGGAAAAGCATAAACAAGCAATGCTTGATGTAGCACATATGAGCTATGCATGCCAATGAGGATACCTCCCTCCTCAAGAGATGTAGGTGTATGTGGTGTCACTTACTCCGTAACCCAGAGACCAACAGTTGTTTGGCGACGATCGGTCACATCGTATCATCTTTCCATGCTGCTTTGCATTTGGGTTGGGAATATGTATGCGTTTGTGGTATCTTGTCACGGCCCCGCCCTGCTCTTGATTTGCTTCTCACATCCACTGGGATGATGATGGGCTGGCTTTTGTTGGCCGATCTCATGCCGTTCAGTGTATGTGGTGTCACATGTTATGCGACATAAATGGATAAAGTTGGTGCAGACGCACCCGATTTAATGTCAAAGTGCATGTCATGCTTACATCGAGCAATTTTGGGTGGGTCTCGGAGGAGGGAGTGGGAGGGGGTAGAGGGGAATTAGCGAGCTGGGGGGTGATGAGTGCTTAGGGCTGGGGGTTGGGCTGGGGAATAGGGTCTACGTATAGGGGGTATTTGAGTGTTGGTGCAAAGAAGATGGTGTGGCTATGGGGGGAGAGCGTTAGTGTCGGTTGTGGAAGGGGCATTAAAAAGAAAAATGAAGATGGGGGTGTGGTGAATGAATGTGGCCAAACGTACGGTATCGGTTCGTTTGTAAAGCGTAAATTAGTAATTACCATTTGTAGATACTGTATGCAAAGTAATCAATTGCCTGCGCACAGACTACCATATTTGGCATTTGCCCGAGCGCATACTAAAATGAGCCCTAATATGCCATACGTCGATGGAGCGCCGCACGTGAAAATTGAATGGTATATGAGTTTGATGCATCTAAATGGGCATGCAAAGTTCCATAGGCAAAAAAGGTGTGAGAAATTATACCCAGCACGTCAAAGTGCACAGCCCGCGGCTCTGATGCCATGCGCAATGTCGAATACTAAAACTTACAAAACGCGCTTAAACCGCAGCGTTGTACTCACCTGCGGCCCAAATATGACCATTGGTAGCATGGTGGGTTATGACCTGATCGTCATGTAAGCGACTAGTGGCTATCACCATGGGATATGTCCCATAACAAAAAGCATCGCACATGTCCCTTAAGTAAGGAAAACATTCCTTAAGTATGGAAAATATCGTGAAACATGCGTTTTTTTTCCCTAACTGCGGTCGGTCAGTCCGTCGATTGTTCGATCGGATTACCTTTCAATAGTCGAAATACAGCTAATGTAAGACTGTATGTGACGACCGAGGAAGATCTTGAAATAACGACAGAATATGTTTTCTGAAAATGATGAAATCTGCTTTCTTTCCGACGTGGACTCGCATCGCGCCGTAGTATGTCTGCAAAACATTTGAGGGTGCGATATAGCGAAACGTTTCATCGCCCCTTTTTACCCAAAAGTTTGTAAGGCATATATAGCGTAACGTTTCATCGACGATTCCCTTCTCCAATGGTGCCTGTAAATATTAAAAAGGACAGGGGGCGTGGACATACGTCAAATTCCCATATACATATATATATATATGCATATATGCAATTTCGAGACATCTGAGTCGAGGAAGTGATCGTATGTAGCCGCGTTTATGGATACTAGATGGAGACAATGAAGACGCACGTGAAAGTCGAAACAATTGTCGATTAGGAATTCTTATCAAACTTGTCACAGATTATTATTCGGGAGACCTGGCCAGGGACCTTGCTGGGATACCCTCCCGGTAAATTACTTGGCAATACTATTGCCTGGGAATGCTAAAACTTTCAGGCAAACTACCTGGAAATACTAAAACTTTCCGGTAGACTACCCGGCAATACTAGGGGTTACCCGGGAAACGACCTATCCACATGAATATATGTTTTACACTACAAAAACTTTTCAAGCGTCGCTCCAGCACCTAGTAAACTTTCCTGCCAAAACTGGTGGTGGCGATCCCACAGAGGAAATGGTCTGTGGCGATATTTGCCACTTGCTTCAAGATCTTCCATATCCCATGCACTGCCGTTTCCAGGTACACAATCGCCACCCAAAGGACGAAAGTCTCGGGTCTCTGACAAAGTGAAAGTGGTGGCACCCGAGCAGTGCCCCTCCTTCTTGCCTCCGTGAAGAAACAAAACCTCCCCGTGCCATCGGTGCGCGATGTAGCAGCGGTGGAAGTGCCGTCCATCCTGACGCCCAGCGAAGGCCGGGAAGTCGGCAAGCTCGAAGGGGCTACGAAGACCTAAGAAGGAATAACGGAATGTGTCCTTGTCGCCATACGCAAACTGTTGTGCAAGGCCGTGCTCCGTTAGGTAGTGACTTAGTCGGATTGCCCGGTAGTGGCGGCGCTTGTTGAAGAGCATTTGGCCAGCTTCGACTTCCTGCGAGTGCGACCAGAGCGCTGGATCCCGCCTCAAGCCGAACACGCCATACAAAGCCGAGGAGGGCGACCCGCTGGACCACACGGAGACCACTTCTGGGTCGCAAGCCGGGCCCAGCATATCTGGCCACAGAACAGCACCTGTGGTTATGAATTCACGGGTGTCGAACAGAAATTCAGGATCGGTAAGCGGGACACTGTCGTTGTCCAGGAACAGGATCTCAGCAAAAGAAGATTCCAGGATACTAAGGTGTTTCCAAGAAAAGCGGCTGCGAGGCGGTGCTGCCACGATTCGCCTGCAAGTGACCAACGGCATGCCTGCCATCACGGCTCTGCAAGCCGCGACGTCTTGCTTCGCGACGAAGACTTCGGAAGGAAGTTTGCTATTGTGCCTGTTGTATAGAACATCCGCCGAGGCACGGACTAGGTCGAGTTGCTTAATGCGTGTAGTGAAGACAACACCACGGTTGGCCCACTTTCGAGTGTCCTTCTCGAGGTGTTTCTGCATTCCTTTGGAGAGGTACGCGTCGACGTCTGCACGCAAACGTTTGGCAGTTCCCAAGCATGACAAGTACTCCATCTCGGAGGTTGCATTCCAGCGCGAGTTGAACCTCGTGGTTTTGCAGGTTGAGACCGGCGGCAGTTTCTCTTTGTTCTGACATTTGCGGATGCAGGTGGTAGGTGGAACATAGGGTCGCAGAGAAAGTCCTGGCGGGGTTACACTACTCGCAGCCATTCTTAGGAGGCTCTGTCCAGGGCAGGTGGGCAGGAGGCAGAACCCGAAGGCAAATAAGACATAGATATGATACACAAAGCAGTGCGTCGCCATATTGAGATCTCGCTCGTTCGCCTCCTTAGATCACAGCATCTTCGCTTCACTAATGCCACACCTGCGCAGGTCAGGTGAATATGAGATCAACACACTAACACTAAGTTTGTGAGAACAGCTGGGAGCTTGAAACTCAGTAACTGCATCCCTTTCCTTTCTCAAGACCTCATGCAATCTTCCTGCCATCATCTCCAACTCAACAACATGCGCCTGCATCAGTGTTTACCCTGCATAGATCTCCTGTGATGATGTCCAATGCAAGCAGTAGCCATTACCTTCTTGCGTAAGCGATAAGCAGGTTGATGCCTCTACTCAGGGAAGACTTCAAGCATACAGTCTACCAGTTGTTCGCATAGGTGCTTGTGCAGCAGCGCAGACCTCTATGCTGTCAATGCAATTCTCGTTTTGACAACAGGTCTGGCTGCCCAACAGGGAAAACAGGGAAAGCGTGCATGTTCAGTGCGAGAACCGAAGCCTGCCAGAGGATACTACGTTTAGCTGTTAGTAACGCAATTGTAAGGTGCAGCTTCCCAATAGATTTGTGCGCGGACCCACCTCAGGTAATTGCAGGAACGAAAAATATGTTATGCGGGCACGAGGTCAAAGAAAACATAGTTCTAGACGTGCTTAACCAATATTGATCGCCTTTTCGCGCAAACGTTCGTTGAGAGTACTCTGGTGCGCAGAATTCAGACGAGAGCCTATCCTAGCCTACTGTGGTGTGCCCACAGTTTCGCTTTGTATTTTTGTAGAGTTCCTACATATGACATCTCCTACTAGCCTACAAGTTGCACTCTCGTCTGTGCATATTTTTTCAAACGCTAACGCTAACGGAGATGCAGGTTTATAAGAGGTTATTGAAACACTTACTAGCTACTGTACTGTACTGTGACCCGTACGCGTAGGGCCCGCATTCGGTATGAGGGTAGAGAGGCCAGCCGAAAAATCGAAGTCGTCCGATGGAAACTTTTAGGGTATCAAAATGACCGTTAGATCACCCTGATGAAGAATATATATAATACCCCTGTGTGATTTCGAGGAGAAGATTGCCATTTTTAGCGATTTCTACCTCTATTTTGACCCCTCGACTAGACGTTTTGGCATAGTGTTAAGGCGTCCCCTTTTCGTAGCCCCCGATTTTTGTTTTTTTACACTGTTAACGTTGCATGTTGCAGATTTTTGCATTCTCGATTCGATTTGGTCATCAGATTGAATTTCATGGGAAATCCGAGCCAGATTCACAAAAACGGCATGCTCACAAAGGATTACTCGTGCCATCGGAACGAGTTCTCGTCTCTGATTGGGTAATCGAAAATCGGAAGCTCCAGAGCGCTCGATTTCACGGAGGTCCGTGGAAACTTGAGAGCTCGGCCGTTCGCTATCAGCAACAGCGAACGTTGCCGGTTAAAGGCTCTGAACAGAGCCTTCCACGGCATGTATGCCTTAAAGGCATGCTTCATTGTGACGCATGCTTTAATATTACTACATATATCAACCCGTAGATAACATTAATAAAAGGTGCTTATCTTACATACCGAGTGGCACTGTTCTAATGTATCGCAACAGCGCCTAAGGAAATCGGAAGTGACCAAAGTCACTTCCAATTACCGCGGCTGTCAAGACGCGTTTAAAGCGGGATGTTGTCACTGTGAGAGCGTATGCACGCTCATAAAACATCCAAGGACTATATGAGGGAAGTATCTATGCTTCTAGAACCTCTTCGCGACATCATCGCAAGAGATTTGGATGTTGGAATTGTCACACCGCTTACTTTTGTGACTCTTCCCGTAGTAGTGTTTATGACTGTCACCCGAACCAGAACCCTAACTGTTTATGCCCATATAACGGGTTAACTTATCAACTTTATTAAGTTCTGAGAAAACTACCACTGAGTGAATATATCCCGGGTCTTAGGGGTATATCCAACAGGTTTAGACCCACGCACTCTTTATTTGGACACTGCGAATTTTAGCCATGGTTGGCTAAACAGCGACGCTTGAGATGGAGTGAGGGGCTCCACTAGAGGCGCGGCGGAGCGGTATGGCCTAGTTGATGTCTGGTTGATTGGATTTACGGGGGGCTTGTGCACGAGGCGGACTTCATTTTCCTCGCTACGCGTTGGTTTGACGTTGGAAATTTTGGTCGGATCCGACACCACTTTCCTTGGCCGCGTCGCTCTGCATCCACATGCACGTGGGGAAGTTTTTACGCCACAACTATCCTTGCTTTCCTCGACAACCGCATTACGACTTTTGGCCGCCGCTCCTTCCGCACCTCGTCCCATTTTCCCTCACTTCGTCTCTAAAGTCTCTTTTATCATGGTTGCGACTAGATTGACTTCGAGTATGGCGTCACGCGCCGGCGTTCTCTAGCGACGATTTTCGACTCTGCTGCCGCACGTAATTCGGTCACGCCAGCTACGCCGGCACCTGCTGGTGTTCCGGTTGCGAACTCCGCCCAGGCAGTTTTCTTGGCGGGGGTTCGCTCACTGACCCGTGAGCGCTTCGACGAGAGCGTAGCGAAGCACGTCATCCGGAAGTGTTTCCGTGAGAAACATCCGGAGAGGTTCACCGGCACTGAGTCCAACGCGCAGGTGCTCCTCGCAAAGCTGGTGCCTGCCCTCCAGGAGGCATTCGAGGCACAAGACGTTTTATTTGCGCCGCTTTCCGACTTGGAGGACTCCACGTTGGCCGTCCGCTCCGAGGCCAACAAGCTGCTATTTTCGACTCTCGAGCTCATCGTGTGTCCCGCCTCTCCGGCGGGGGACTGGCTCGAGGCGTCTGCGACGCTGCACCCGATGGACGGCAAGCGGGTTTTACTGGAATTCGCACGTCGTCTGCTGGACTCCGGTGCACCCTTCCAGGGGACATCGGACCTCCTTGGCGTCCGCTTCAAGGCAGGGCTCGGCATCGGTTGATTTTTGAAAAATCGATAGCAACTGATAGTTCGATTTTTTGGAATCGATCGATAGGGATACCATGCAATTTTATATCGTATGACTATGATAGAGGTCAACTATGCATCGATCGATTGTGATAGTTTCAAAGGTTGCATCGATTGATCCTAATACTTAAGAATAAACATTTCTAACTATCGAATAGATACAAATAGTGCACCATTCATACTTCGACCGATACCGATAATTACACATATTGTACCGATAATCCATGATAATCAAGTCTAACCGATAATAGGGTATGCAGATGCTCAATGCATGCATTCACTACTGCCTATTAATTGGCCATCATATCAAATATTAATACTATCTACTGGGTGTTTACACTGGCCATCATGATATGCTCATTGCTCAAGTGTGCATACTGGTGCTCTACTGCAAGGCTAATATCATCTACTCGTGGGTGTTTACACTCGCCATCATGATATGCTCAAGCGTGCATTCATTGGTGCTCTTCTGCAAGGCACCATGCATGCGCCCTACACCACTAAACAAACGCTCCACACCTGCAGAGCTAGCTGGTGGTGCATGGAACTGCCTACTCATTTTGAACAAGTGTGGCAGTGTCGCCTAACGCCCGATCCACCACTCCAATAGGACAGAGGAACGCGGCGCATCACGTCACCGAGAGGGTTCCCATCAACAAACCAGCTAATTCGATACTGTTGTGTGCCGTAGCTCGTGCGCTCATCAACAATCTTATCAACAACGTACTCATAGTTATCATTGCCAGCGCTGTCGAACGGGCTTTTCTGTGTTCGCTTGATGAGCCCTTTTGTCCACTACCCCGGGCCTTGGGTACATCACGATGTACCCAACGTATGCAGATTTTCCCGTGTCATTTGTGCACCGACCGCTTGGGCAAATGTCTTGACAATACCCTAAACCGATCCCTCATAAGCGGATGCGCGCATGCCGGCTATTTGATCACGTGTACTCAAACGCCGGCTACCGCCGTATGCCGCCGGAAAGAAAACGAAAAGTCGATATTTTTGGGTACATCCCTTGGGTACATCGATGGGGATGCCTCATATGTGCTCCTTAAACAATAGCATCGCCAAATCTAACGTTCGTGCATCATGTAGTACCCTAAAAAGCAAGTGTCATTCATTGGGTGGGCGTTTCAGCCAAAAGTTTCAGCTTCAAACGTCATGGCGTTCGACGTGTTCTTAGAATTTACCGAAAAAGGGCCGATTATACCGCAATGACTGGAATTTTGCTTATACTACCTGCCTCCTCGACGGCCCTTTGAAAATTTGAGGACCCATGTTGCCAAGTTCTCGACCTGCTCTTTCCGTAGTGTCTTATCAAAATTTTCATCCGAGGTCGCCTTGATCCTCAAAATGTCGGTTAAAGCAGCCGGTATCTCGTACATTGCCCCTATGAAATGTTGAGTTTGCCGAGTTCGGAACGTCACGAGTGGATATGCTATCGAGTCAAAATTAGCCCTGCGATATATTGGCACCCTGGGGAGGGTCTTAAGATAATATATTTTCATGTATTAATGACACAGTAATGAATTTAGTCATTGAAACACATCGCGCAGCTTGGGTACATCGCTATGTACCCAGACCCTCCTGGGTACATCCCCATGTACCACCGGGTAGTGGACACTTTTCCTTGAGCAAGAAGCTTCACTGGCCCACTCACACCGCGCCCTCTCTTCGTCGGCTTGGCACTCGGACCTGCTCCTCGTTTTCGGCCCATTTCTCTATCTGGTGATGCGCGGAGGTGTCAGGCGAGGGGCTCACGCAGGCGTGTAACTCAGCTAGAAATAGTCGATGCTTGAATTCTATTTGAATTATGAATGTTTTGTGAAAAAAATCTCTTGAAGGTCCCTTGAAGTCCCTTGAACTCCCCTTGAAATGCAGTTTCTGAATTTTACTGGGCCATCATCGACCAATCGCAATGTAGAATATTAATCGGTTGATATCCGAAACATCGAAAGGTCGTGAAATGGGAAAGTCACATGACGTTCATGCGTGCCATTTTTCGGCGCGAAGCGATCGATCGGTCCCACCGAAATTATCGATGAGAAATGATGGAAACACCGAAATGCTTCCAGTATAATTATATTGTTGATCATACAATATAATTATATCGGGCAACAACCTCCCGACGAGATCCAGGCGGGACTCAAACCTGCGCGCTCAAGGTGCAAGTCCAATACATAGCGCCCTACGCCGTAGCGCTATGTCATCGGATCTGGAGGTTGTTGCCCGATATAATTATATTGTATGATCAACAATATAATTATACTGGAAGCATTTCGGTGTTTCCATCAAGAAACCGATACCTGGTCATAATTCATCGAACGATACCGATATTTTGAATTCATCTAACCGATCGATAGGGATGATACGACCCGAAATATCGATGAAGACTAATTGCTAGATTTTTCTATGTAGCGTACTCGATCGATACCGATTATGCGTGTGAGCTGATCGATCGATGATGATAGTGACCGATTTTCGGCCGATACACCGATAGATCTAACTATCGGTGTAATCGATACCGAGCCTTGGTTTTCGGAACCCATGCCATCGCCATCTTTCGAGCACGCGTCTCCTCAAAGTATAAGTTCTGAGTGTTGTCTATAAATCAAGATGTAACTTACACGTGGATGGAATTGTCCTATTTTTGTAGATCCAATTTTAAAATGTTCTAATTTAAACGTAAATGCATTCACCTCTGAATCGAATCTAATTTACGATTTACGATTCCAATGATGCCTTTCGACACAAAGCATTGCAGCGCGTGCTTACGTCAGTCCTGAATCGTTTCTCGTCCACAATTCGAAAGATGTCCAAAATATCGTGTGGAGTAATTTACGGACATCATTGGTCGGAATCACCGACTGTATGGTCGGAATCGTTGACTGTAAATTAATTTCAGCGGGGTTCCGTTTTGTCGTAACAACTTATGGTTAGGTTAAACTCGCACGAGAGAGAGCACCACCCATCCGTGAGAACGCCCCTGTTATATCTGCGAGACTAGTGCTCAGCAATTCAAACCTTGTTCAATTTGACGGTTAGGCCACGCATAAAGGTTCGTAACGTCGCAAAGATATCAAACTGCAACCTTGGGATGGGCCGGAAATGGCCAATTTTTTATTTTTTTAACCGACCAGCGTCTTTTGCCTCGCTGGTCCAAAATAAGTTTTGAAAATTGCGTGGTGTTCCTCTATGAACAAGGAATCACGCTATGTATCGCTATGCTGCACTAGAAAATTCTCGCAGATAGGACAGACGCACGCAGCTGGCATTTTCCAGTGTCCAACCAAGATGAAACTCGAGATGTCAGCGCGAAGTGAAAAAAACATCCGCGATGGAACAAGAATTCCAGTGTGAAAATGTCCGATTGGGGATCGATCGCGCGCTGGCCTCTCTAATGAGGGTGCTCGCGTCATGGTTTTGAATATTATATAGGTGATACGTGAACGTACAGGTGGGGGAAAATCAATATATTAGGTGGTGCACGAATAGGTTGGTGGCCATTCAATTGAAGTAGACGTGTATGGAACGATAGCCGGTATTAATCAGACGCAATCATTGGTTTCAATGTATAAAAATGTATTGTACACGAGAATGGGAGGCATATTTTCAGCATTTAGATAGGATGTTGATTATGTGTGATGTGAAATTCGGCCTACATGTGACGGTGATTTGGACTAACATAGGATAGTTAGACCGGTTACAAATTGGGGCAGCCACACATTTTGAAACATTTTATTCAAAATTTGGGTGCTTATTTTGGCTTTAAAAATTTTCAAAAATTTGAAAAATTTGGGTGCATTTTAGGAAAAATCTGGGGCGTCTGGAAAAATCAGGGGGTCTCTGGGAAATATGGGGGGCTCTGGGAAAATATGGGTGACATGCGTGGCCACATCGATCGACGTGACGATATCCTAGAGAGCTCGCGTCGATCGCGTGGTCGGCTGGTCGATGCCACGGCTGCGTTTGCGTGGCTTTCGGTGTCTACTGTCTTGAATCTTGAATTAAGGCTAAAATCAGGCGCCGGTATACAGCGAGAAGATACAGACCATACAAGACATCAAAATGTTCGTAGACTATTCCTCAGACTCTGAAACTCTATCAAACTGTGAACCTGCGGGAAAGGATGTGCAGGAGACCGTGACTTTGCGACCAGTTCACCTTGCGAGGAAGACAGATACGCTGCCCGGCTAAGCTCGCTAGGAATCAAACTGATAATCTCATAAACAGTGTCTGGCCGAGGCTTTATGCTCTCGGAAACCCAGACAGTAAACAATGACTGTACTACTGTACTGTACTGCTGTACAGTACAGTGCTAGGATGTCACGGACACGAGACGAAAGCAAGGTCAGGCTAGGGGCTAGTCAGAGCCCATAATAACTAAGCCTAAACCCGAAGTCCAGCACACCACCCGTGGGTGTGACTACCTAGCAAGGCAGTACAGGATATACAGCCACGAGATAATAAACAAACACCTACGTGCAACTCGGTGGAAACCGATCACTTCTAGCTGGGTGCCGGGGTCTTGACCCGGTCATCCCACTACTGGGCTAAAGCTAATCAAGCTGCCAGGATGATTGACAAGGAACTCGGCCACCTTGAAGCTGGTCAGCAGAGCTGAGTTCAGCGGTCGGGATGCAAGTACAAAATAATCCCGAAGTGAATTGCAGGTTGCTCGTTCCAAATTGAGCACCACCAGGCCCAAGTGGGCAAGGTGGATTCACAGCAGAAAGAGAAGCAACTGAAGAACTTAATTGAGCAGGATCCCACGGTGGTTGAAGCATTGAAGAGAGAGACAAGAGAACTCGATCATCTGGTGGCCAACCACGGATGTCCAGACAGCCAAGCGGCGGAT
This sequence comes from Cymbomonas tetramitiformis, assembly GCA_001247695.2. NCBI lineage: Eukaryota > Viridiplantae > Chlorophyta > Pyramimonadophyceae > Pyramimonadales > Pyramimonadaceae > Cymbomonas > Cymbomonas tetramitiformis. The sequence goes on along the minus strand of LGRX02001013.1, from coordinate 16,253 downwards.
CCGAAGCAAAGAGATCTCCAGTAGACCGATGGACGGTGGCTCCGGGCTCAACCAGGCCCCTGTCACCACCGCCCACGGCAACGAGAGATGCCGTAGCACTGGCTAGCAGAGAACAACAGAGCATCGAGGACATCAATGCACACCGGAGAAAACCCGGCGGAGCCCGTGGACGGCACATCGGAGCTGCTAGTGGCGATGCCCCCCTGTCAGAGTCATGCTCAAGGGTGCCGAAGGAGTCAAAAGCCACTTGCCGCCCGCCGTCAGAGTCATCGTCAGAGCCTTGGTCGTTGTCAGAGACCTCAGAGCCAATGTCAGAAGCCCCAATCCTCATGCCAGCAAACAGCGGAGCCGGTGCAGAGTCGCCAAGCTGGAGCGATGGGACAGAACCAGGCAAGCCGAGAGAGCCAGGGACAGCCACTGGCGGGTCATGAGCCGGAGGCACACCACCAGCCACGAGTGCAGAGGGATCCCGAACCGCAGGCGGTGGCGGAGTCGAGCCTCGTGCACCCGAGTGGAATGTGGCCAGACCAAACTGAGCCATGTCGCCCTCGTCAGCTGCCGCATCCTGAGCGGAAGTTGCCGCATCCTGAAAGTGCCGCAGAGACGTGGGCTCAGCCGTCACAAAAGAATGTGCCGACAGCTCGCACACCTCTGGGCGACCCTCCATCGTGCAAAGCGACTCGAAGGCATGTTCATCCCCAGCGTCATAGAACCGCTGGAAACGAACAGCCAAGCAGTCAGTCTCATAGTCTTCAACTGCACCACAATAGTGGGCAGAGTGAAGACCGCCGTTGGGGCATTCGGCATGCCAGTGCTTCAAACCACTCCGTGCACACACCGCATTTCTGCAGTGGGGCACGAAGGCACCACTCTTCTTGTCAAATGAGACAGGAGGAGCGGTGCCAAGTGGCTGAACACCAGCACGATGATGCTTAGCAGCAGAGCGGGTAAGGTGCTTGCCCGCAGGCGGAGGCCCTTCCCGCTTCTGCCGCTTCAGGTCACGAATGTCCTGTTGCATGCGCTCCAGCTGCTTCTGCAGACTGGACAACGCCGCAGCCAGGTCAGACGCGCCATCGCCGAATGACAGAGCAGAGACAGGGGCGTCAGAGACTTTCAGGCCGTGGCGGAACTGCTCCCGCACACGAGCCTGAATAGTCAGGAGAGACACGCCCTGCCGCTGGTCAGCTCGAGCCAGAGAGTTAGCCAAATCACGGTACAGCCACGAATCGCCGAGAGCCTTTAGAAACTGCCGCTTCACCGCGTCCTCTGGCAAGTTGTGGGAACGCTGAACGTCCCTCAACAGGCCATTGAACTCGCGGATACCACGGTCAGGATCTTTGCTGCCGGTGATGCGGACCGCCAGCAGCAACTCAAAAGAGTCAAAGGGCTCCGAGCGCTCCTGGAGCATGCGCACCACCTCAAGGGCACCGCGCTTGCCATCTCCAGGAACGTCGGACCCAGAGGCCTCAAGCCAGTCACGAGCAGGTGAGCCAGGGCGAGCCAGAAAGGTCAGAGCCGAGAGCAGCAATTCATTGGCCTCATGCCTAGCCTCAACTGCCATGTCAGTCAAGTCAAACAGGGGAGCAAACGCCGATGATTGAAGCACGAACTGCGTGCGCAACTCATGCATCAATTGTGAAAAAATGTCCACCGCGTCTGTCTCTGTCCCTGCAAAGCGCGCCGATTTGTCTCCCAGAATTTTAGTGGCAACGGTCTTGGCAACTTTTCTGTCGAAATTTTCCCGAGCCAACTGCCTGCATTTGTCCAGAGCTTCCCTCGCAGCTGCGGTGGTCGGAGCTGGCAGCTGCGGGGTGTGTGGCGTCGCAGAATGCTGCGCACCCACATCATCGAAAATAGTTTCTAATCTACGGACGCGAGACCGCGTCATGTTGTTCGCTGTGGTAACCATGATAGAGAGAGACAGGGGAGAAGGTTGAGCTAAACAGGGAGATGGCGTAAGAACTCTTACAGCGGCCAGATGTTCTGTAGAAGTCTCAGCTGAACGGATCGGGAATCACAGGTCGTAAGCGGAAGATGTAAGAGCGGCCAAAATAAGTCACGTGTGGAACGACCTCGCCGGAGCCAGCGGCGCACGAAACAGATCAACTCTCCTTGCGACGATACTGCTGTAATAAAAAAAACAATCCGTCACCAACTGCTGATCCTGCGCAGCGAAGGCGAGCACAACGCGTGCCGCCATCACTGCCATGTTAAAAGGCCATACCGTAAGAGTAATACACCACCGCCCAAGTGGGCGCTCAACCCCTCCTACGTCCTACTTAGCCGAACATGGCAACAACAAGGCGTTGTGCCATCATCAGAATCACCGGAAAGCCGGTGCGGGCCATAACCTGCGAGGAAGACAGATACGCTGTCCGGCTAAGCTCGCTAGGAATCAAACTGATAATCTCATAAACAGTGTCTGGCCGAGGCTTTATGCTCTCGGAAACCCAGACAGTAAACAATGACTGTACTACTGTACTGTACTGCTGTACAGTACAGTGCTAGGATGTCACGGACACGAGACGAAAGCAGGGTCAGGCTAGGGGCTAGTCAGAGCCCATAATAACTAAGCCTAAACCCGAAGTCCAGCACACCTTTCGTTGAGCCCGACGAATACTGCCCCGACACCGACCGAGGAACGTCAACCTAGCCGGTTAGAGGGGGCGTACGAACGAACTCGTGTGCGTCCGTTAATAAACTCTCCTAACTCCTAACTCACCTAACTCTCCTAACTCGTGTGGTTGTGAGAGAGTTTTCTCCCTGTTGAAAACCATGTTTAGAGAGGGGCAGGACAATTGCCTAGCAGACTATTTACAAAGTGCACTGATGTTAAGGCACAATAAACTGCTGGAAATAACAGCCTGACTAGTTCGTACAGTCAGGTGTCATATCCAGTGTGTCATTCTCGGTGTACAACTAGTGACCTAGACTCGGTATTATTTATGTCCTTCTATACGAGTCCAGTGATCCGTTTGTTTCGTCGGCTCTCGGGTCCCCACTGTCTGTTGAGCTGTTTCTAGCATAAACGTGTCTTGCGATTCAAATTTACGGAAATGAATATTAACTGTGAATATCATTATCTCTTTTCATTCTGCGAATATCATTATCTGCTGTGAATATCATTATTTGTTGTGAATATCATTGTTTGCTGTGAATATCATTGTTTGTTGTGAATATCATTATCTGAATATTATTACCGTAATATGGAATCAACAAGTGAGGTACAAATTGATATCTAAGTACCTTATTATGCTATCTCACCGCATTATTTCATCTCACCGCGTTATTTCATCTCACCGCATTATTTCATCTCACCGCGTTATTTCATCTCACCGCGTTATTTCATCTTACCGCGTCACACACCCTCCACACTCGGGGATTAACTCGTCATCCTCTAGTTATCTCGTCACATAACTATCACGCTCCGCGCCTCCGCCCGTCCGCGCCTCCGCCCCTCCTAGCCACCGCCCCACCGCCTTGGGCGCCTCCAAGCCTCAAACCCTCCGCGCAGAGCCTTCCCCGCATGCTTATAGCTAAATATGGACAAGAAAATTTTTATCAAAATTTGGGTGCCTTCTCAAAATTGCCAAAAGTTTTGGGTGTTTCATCGAAAAAATGAACAAAATCTTTTGGGTGCCTTCTAGGGAAAATGTGTGGCTATGGCAAGTTACAAATTAAAGTTCACCGGCCGAATTAGTATACATCTTATGTGGAGATTGAACAAAGAGGTTTAAACGAGAAATGCTTTAGCTAATGTCGAACGAACTATAGGAAAGCAAAGTTAAGTAGTGTTGAGCAATTCATATTTGGAATGTATTGTATCATTGATACATTTGAAAAAAAACGGTTGAGTAATTGATGATTTATTAAGAGCATGGGATTATTGTTAGTTTGTTACTATAATCATTAGGCAAACATGTAGAGTAAATTGGGTGATGATGACAAAATATGCAAGGCAGTGCAAGTAGTCATTAAAAAAAATCAAATTTACCATTGTCTATAAGGCAGCGAGTTGACCAAGTGGCAGTTTGCATAACTTAATACAGTAAACACTCAATATTAAGGAATTCACCGTTAAGGAATCACCAAATGTTTGGGGGTCACGATTTTGGTGATTTGGTTATCGACCCCAAAAAAATAAGGAAGAGGTCCAAAATAAGGAAGGCTCGCTGGCTGGCATGCTTTCGGCAATCTTAAAATAAGAAATTGGCGCTTGCATAGCTTGACGCGGTACACATGGCATTAGGCTAAGCGAGGCGCATCATTTTGCTGTAATCATTGGTGTTACGGGGTATACACCATCGTATAAGCTATGTATATGATGCCTACTCGTTGGGTCCATTTTACCACGTTCGAAAAATCAGCACACAGTTTTCTCGAAAATTTCAGTTTGTGAGGCTGAGGAAGATAACGAATGGCGCTGGCTGACTCATGAATCGGGTTCCTTCTAATGAACGAATTCGTTAGCACGCCGGCGCTGGCGAGGGGGGTCACGATTTTAGTGATTTGGCTGGCTGGCGCCAGATCTCTGTTTCATTAAATATGAGTGTTTACTGTAGACATTTGTTCATCAATGAAAGGGATGACCAGCTATATATCGTATTGGGAAGCCATAGACAGATTGTAGAACGTTTCATTTGAGAGGTAGATGTCATACAGTTTTCCCACCTCGACGTGGTTTATGAGGGGAGAGCTCTCTTCAAGGCTTGTTCCAGCCAAGAGTTTCCAGCCATTGCAAAGCAGAATGTCACCAGGAGCATCCCTAAAGGTTAGGGCAACCACTGGTTTTTTATCTTTCCCACGAGACATGGTTCGAGTTTTACTCTCTAAGTAAGCTGATACTCTTAAATTGTCACTGGTTGTCAGGGTTATGACCGATGACACATGTGTCATACATGTCATACATGTCATACGTGTCATGCCTGTCGGACATGTCATACCATGTCATGTCATGTCGAGTCATGTCATATATTATAATGACAGACAGTCGTCAGTACGGTCGACTATGAATGTACATGTCATCGAGATGATAAGTCACATCATCCGTCATTCATTCAAGGAAAGACTTGAATGACACCTGTCATCGAGAGGCCGTAAGTCGGACTCGAAGATGGCGAAGCAAGATACCTTCTTGAAGTACCGAACGGTTCGGAGAAGAAATCATCTTCGCTTCTAGCATGTGCGGAACAAGCATGCGGGTATCATAGGGCGAACGCATCATTCGTTCTGCCGATACCAGTCGTTCAACCAATGCCTCGGGTTCACAACCCAATAGCGGTACCATCTGTGAGATGGGAGGCATTCGGTATAGATGAGCTAGCGTTGTGCTAGAGCAGTATCTTCTGTCGAAGTCTGCACTCATCACCCGCTCATAAGTTGCATGCGTGTTTACTGTTCAATAAACACCAACTTATCTTATTATATCATATATTTCTGAAGGCTCGCGATAGCAGCCGTATCACTGGTGAGGTCTTCATTATTTTCAAACCTTGCCTTTACGCATATTAGTGACATGGTCAACATAGGCATCATATGCAAGCCCATCAAATCCGGTTATGCCATTTGCACAAAAGCAAAATATAACGTTTGAGAACATATGAGAACACTGATAAAACAGGAGAAAGATGTATATATATATCCTGTGCGCAGTGGAAGCGTGGTGGGCCCATAACCTGATAAAACAGGAGAAATATGTATATATATATCCTGTGCTTGAAACTGTGAAAAATGCAGGTGTGTTGGTTCGTGGAATACTAAAGTCAGATAAAACAATAAGATGTCTGGCTAAGTGTTTCGGGGGCCTGTGACACGGTGACACAGACAGCACTGCAAGTGACATCCAGGCGAGGGGTGACACAAAGGGTGCACCATTGTTCCCCTCCTAAGCGGGGGGAAGTCAGCATCCCCGTGAAACACTTGGGTGTGGAATGACGTCCGACGAGGTTTTGCGCGGAGCCTTTGACGGACGCTTCCGTTTGCCGGCCGAAATCGGATTTTGCCCGACGGAACTTTTCAAAAGCTCTGTGCAAAAGCTCCCGTCTCGGGGAACCGCTACGGCTGAGGGCTGACGTGGTCGGACGTGTAAGGCATAATTTATTTGACGTCATGATACGGAGCTTTTGCCGGACGCGGACTTTTTTACTGAGCTTTTTGCGAGAAGTTATCAAGCTCTCACCTCTGCTCTTTATGTTCTAGGACCGCCAAAGCAAATTACCTTATTGTACCTTACTTACTTAAACAAACAAAAAAGCCCCTCGTGTGTTCACTAGCCTGCTTTGCAGGGATACTGCACTCTCAGGACTGTGTCCCCTTTGCCGCTAGCGTAAATGTTTTACTATTATTATTAAAAATCGAATCCCAACGGGTGACACGAATAAATGTCCGATCTGACGACGATCGCCAAACGATAACGATGACACCGCCAGGCGGTTTGTATTCTTTTATATAAATACAAAATACAAACGAATGATGAGATGATCGAACGATCAGATTTCAGATGGCCTACTGTACAGGCCTAGCGGAGAGCTCAAAATTGAGATCGACCAAGCCTAGTATTTCACGAACTTTCCTCCAACGGTCCGTGCCACCTGCAAAACACGCACCGACCGTGACGCGCGCCTCTGCGACCTTCCCTTACGTGTAAGTCTGCGGTCGCGTCTCGAGCCCATCCCATGTCATCACAGATCGAGATTACTTCGCGCGCTCGACTTCTCCGAGTTTCTCAAAAAATAGCGCTGCCGTTCGCTCGAGCCTCGACTCGTGACTCTCTGACTGCCGATGCCGTCGCGTGTAGTCACACGACAGTTTTGAGTTTTCAGTCTAGGTTTCAGTTTACAGTGATCAGTGTCACACGACAGTTGTGAGTTGAGTGGAATACAGTATTGCGAGGACGCAGAGAAATAATTGCTTGTATGTTTTGTTGGTTTTTGGAATTACCCAGCGACAGAGTAGATTGCCTGCAGCGATGTTTGAGAAGTCTAAAGATGCTTGGATTCGATCACCGAAAGCACTTTTTATATTTGCTATACTTACGCCTTATTCGACCGTGCTATGCCAAAGCGATCTCGCAGGCCGAAAGCTATTAAACGCAGAATCCAGGGTGCTTGCCTCACTTTAGTGTCGATTTTACTATGATACTCTTGATTTGTGCTATGATACGTGTCCTCCGGTCGTAGCAAAACTGGCAAGATCTCTAATATTTCCCAAAGATCTTGTTCTGATGCACCCGCCTCTCTTAAAAGCACGTTGAACCCTTGCAGGCTGCAAAACAGGCCGCGGCATCGCGTGCAGACAGTGCGCACGACATTCCTCCCATCGCCGGAGCCCCTCCAGCGGCTAACGTACCGGTGAGCACACCCTCACTTATCTGTGCAACAAAAGGTCGAAGTTCCCCGGCACCCGCCTGCCCTCCTGAAATCTGAGTGTGCACATCTTCGTGTTAATCACCGAACGGTGTTTATTCGGTGCGGTGATTAAAGCCTTATCTTTCCACGTGCAGCCCGGAACACTTCCGGTCGAAGGAGCCCCACCAGGCGCCCAGCAATTTATGAAGAAACCCGATGCTATCGCGCTGCTCGAGCACGGATCCGCTCAGCTGCAAGAAGCGAAATCTAAATTTTCGAAGGAAAATATGCATCATTTAGCTGTCGCTATGGCAGGACATGCAAATAAAGCAGTATCAACCGCAAGCGAGCACAGCTGGCGGGTAGCCGGACAGGCCGCTGCCATGGGCAACGGCGCAGTGAATAAATATGGCCAGAAGCTGTACTCGGCCATGGCCGGTGGTGAATCTGCACCAGCACAGGCGTCCACTTCAACCGCTGGTGGTGAAAAAGTACGTGCACGATTCTTCCTTTACGTTTCCCATATAGTACAAGGACGTTTCCCTCTATGTCAGTCTGCGTTGAGGCGTCGATTCGAGTGGGAGTAACGGCATTAGACATATCTCTACAACCACTTCTCCTGCTCCTCGTTCCTCCTCTACGCCCGCGATTTTCTAACGAAGATTTCACTTCCTGTGCAGGAATCCCGGCAGAGTACCCTCATGCGTTGGATGATGAAGGACAACGCTAAGCCACACACAGCCACATAAATCACCTTGCGATGGCCCGATCGAGAGGCAGGCAGGCAGATTTGATGTTGCGGAAACTTTAAAGGCTTCGATTTCTCAAGCATGAACCCAAAACAGTCAGGCATGTTGGCAGTGTAACAGAGCAGTGGGCAGAGGATGTTCAAAGCGCAGCCCGAGGCTGTACAGACGTCACACGTACGCGCATCTTGATTCTGTAGCGAACGTCGCCTGGTGTTAGGAAACGCTTACCATGCCAAGATTATTGTGACGTGGCTTTCTTCGTACGGTGTTTTCCGTCCCTTGCTTCCTTCTGGTGAAAATACAACATCATTAGAAGGCCGTCAAAGTCTTGCCTATGCTACCGGTTGAGGGTACAACGAGCTATTAACTAAACAACAATTCACCCTTGTTTCTGCAAAGTGGACTTGGAGTATATGAGACAAACAATAGGTCCGCCAGGTTGTTTCTCGTATGATATGACAAAGGAATGCTTCGTACATATTTAGGATTGTTGAATTTTAGGAGCGAGAATCATGCGTTTTTTTATTTACGAGAAATTGTCTTCCAATGCATGACGCATTTTCTGCATGTAGCGAGTGGTTAAACAAGATGGGAGTTGAGTGTTTTGGTGTACACTAAAATGCCATTTACTACTAGAACACTAATCGCGACATTTTAGCGAAACGCACTTTCTTAGTACGAACTTGTCATCGTATAGTCATATTCCCTAGGCGGACGAACATATGGGTGGGTATCGGGAGGGCCCACTTTTGCAACTCTGTATCGAAATTGATCTAAACCGATTTGGAAAGTTTCCGCACCGAATTTCACTATCAATCGAAAGAAAATTCTGTGTGCGTCTTCATTTTGGAATTCAAAATAATTGCGTTATCGTCGATAAGGGCACGTATCAATCGTTGGCACCCATATCAATATAAATTATAATAGAACAGAGTTTCCGCCAGAATCCGTCCTGGCAGCCCTCCCGGGAGTTCCGGTGTAGGCCCTAGGCAAATCCGCCCTCACTTTATCCCAACTTCGAGTGTCATGTGTCACAGCGGTCACTGGTTGTAGTTTAAGATTTGTTGGAAGTAGCACCGTAACTCCTAAATCTGTCACCAATCACTTCCTATAGTAGTGTGTATGACCGTCATCGGTCTTGAACCCTAAACCCGATATCGCCACTTAACGGGCAACTTAACTTAATTATTTACATCCAGAGAAATTGCCTTGAGAAAGATACACGGTCTATTCGTTCATATTGATATATCTACCAGGTTTGGACCCACGCACAATTATTTCAGACTAGGTTGCCTATAACCTCGCACACCCACGGTTATAACCCCGGTTGTAACCGTTTTTTGACTCCGCGGTTATAACCGGCGGTTATATTTTGGCCTATCATCGGGGTCTGAAGCAACCTCGTTACAAAGGTGATTACGGCTATTAACGAATTGATATACCGAGTATGTTGTTGGATATACCCCTAAGACCCAGGATATATTCCCTCAATGATAGTTTTCTCGGAATGTAAAAAAGTTAACCCGTTATATGGGCATGAACAGTTAGGGTTCTGGTTCGGGTGACAGTCACAAACACTACTATGGGAAGAGTCACATAATCAGTCGGTGTGACTATTCCAGCACACCACCTAGTGTGGTGACCGGGCAGCCGAAGTTATAACCCTTGAACAAACACCATCTAGAGCGGTGGAAACTGAGTTCTAGGTGAAGGCTTGTCCTTTCTGGCAGGGCTGTTCCCAGTCAAGAGTTGAAAATCTGAAACCGGTCCGTCAACGCACCGCTCTGCACATACAGCTACGGTCAAATTCACTGTGCACGAGCGGCATGATGTACTTCCTAGCCACTAGTTGGCGGTTGCACTCCTATGCCAGCCCGCAGCACAATCATAGTGCCGTAAATTGAAGTTGCCGATGCCGTGATTGAATCATTCGTGGGGTCACAGAAGAAATCTGAAAAGTCTCAATCGCCGTGTGAGGGACCTTCACCCTCCTCCTCGTCTGTAGTAGGTCCCGGCGAATAATCTGCTGGAATTGACACTACGACTAGTTCGTACAGTCTAGTGTCATTCCTGTATGTCATCTTCGGTGGTCAGCCTGTGTCACTCATCTCGGGTATATATCGTTTGTATATCCGAGTTTAGTGATCCGTTGTTTCACCGTCGGCAGCGGGTCCCCTGCCTGAGCTGCTGTTTCCAGCAGGTTATGGTCCCTCTCACGTTCGCGTGAACTGAATTTTAGCGTAGAATTTTATTTTATTTCCGCCCTATCTTTCGGTTGAGCGTCTCCACGCCTTGTGGGACGCTTTAGAGCGAATTCTTCAGATTTTCTGGAAACGACTGCTTACGGCTTTGGGCGATTACGACGGGGTGGACTCCTTCGATTTTTGTTTCGTTATTTCATTGTTAGATCTCGTTTTCTTTGATGGATTCACAGCAGTTTTCTTCGAGTGAGGAGCTTCTTGCTCTTTTGGCGACTATTGATGGTTTACAGGAGAGGGTCTCAACCCTCAAACGCTCGCAGCTGTTGTCATTGTGTGCCTCTATGGGGCGCGCTCTTTCACATTTTCGGAGTTCGGATTTTTCGGCAGTTTCCTCAGCGGATTCTTCACCAATTTCTCTGCAGATTATTGTTTCAGAGACTGGCACACCGGTTGGTGGTGTCCAGGGCGTTGAGCTTGCAACCGTAGATTCCGAGAATTCTAGACCTTCACTTTGTGAGAAAGGCGTTGGCGATGGCGATGCAGTTTTGGACGTCCGATCAATTTCTTCTCAAGTTACCACCACTTTACCCTTGCCTAGTGCCACTAGGGCAAGAGAATTGGTTCGACAGGCCCCTCCTGTGCGAACCGTAGTTCGCTATATTCATGATTCTACTACTGCGCGCACTTATATGGGCTCTGAGATGCGCGAGCAGGAAGAGATTGGAAGTAGTGAAGAAGAAGATGAATCGGAGTATCCACTTGGGTACTTCGATGATTCCAACGACAGTTGTGAGGAAGTAGAGGAGGAGCAAGATGGCCACTTGGCCGCTCCGCATTTTTCGTCCGATCGATTGGAACAGGATGAAACCCTGGCCACAGGTTTCCAGGGCGACTCTTATGGCGGAGTTTTGGAGCCCCCACTTGGGGAGGAATTTTTACCGCAAAGCGAGTTTCATGTAGACGCAGTTTCTTTTGAAGATGAGTCTACTGCGGACGATGAGATCGAGTACACCGCAGAGGAATGGGCTGCCTGGGAGGCAGGAGCCCACGATTCCGATGGAACTGGTGGTGCAGAATTTTATGATGAAGATTCTTATAGTGAGGATGATGCTAGTTACGACTCTGATGATGACTACTATTAGTTTCTCTAAACAGACAGGCGGTGTTCCTTTCGGCATTTCTCCACCACTTGCTGTAGTTTTGGGCAGAGGATGTTGTTGAAATTCCCACCACTAGCGGGCAGCTTTACCGATTGAGACGAACATTTTTTTTATGGCAAGAGACCTTTATAGTTCGCAGCAGTATTAAAGCTAAACCGACAGGCGGAATTCTTTTAGCATTCTCCATCACATGCAGACAGGCGAGGTTTGTGGGAACACCCACCACTAGCTGGCAGAGCATTAATTTTAGCAGACCAGAATGGTCCTAGCGATTTCCTAGGCTTAGCAGTATTATTTTGCTAGCCTGTACATTCATCTTGCCACCTGTGACTTTGACTAGCTCCCTAGAGTTAACATCTTGACATTTCTCTGTAAACTCTAGTAGCTAGGGTGGTGAGTGTCACTAGCTGGTCCACCTCAGATGAGGTGGTGTGCTGGAATTGACACTACGACTAGTTCGTACAATCTAGTGCCATTCCTGTATGTCATCTTCGGTGGTCAGCCTGTGTCACTCATCTCGGGTATATATCGTTTGTATATCCGAGTTTAGTGATCCGTTGTTTCACCGTCGGCAGCGGGTCCCCACTGCCTGAGCTGCTGTTTCCAGCATAATCCGGTGACGGTGGAGCATCCCAGAGCAGCGGTGGAGGGGGCGGGTGTACCGGGACGTAAAGCCCAATGTTCGCATTATGAAGCCCCTGTCGAGCACGGTGCCGGCCGTGCCGGCGCGGCGGAATAGCGGCCGGTGCCGCAGTGCCCAAGCCGGCCTCACGGCATGTCAAAGCCGTAAAAGTTAATGGAGACGTGCCCGTGGTTGCTTCAGCAGCACCACCGACCTCCAGGCCGGTGCGGCCCGGTGCGCATGCCTCGTCAAGAGTCGCAGCGGCGAGTGGCGCCGCGGTGGCGCAAACACAAAAGAGTGCACACACCATCACAACAATAGCCGAAGAGCGGCCAAGCCCCCAAGGCGGTGCACCGCATCCTGCCGAGGTGCTGGAGGCTGCCGAACCGCATCCTCACCGTTAGCCGGGTCACACCCAGCAGCAGACTCGTCCACATCGCTGTCGTAATAGTCGGTCTCCGACTCGGCGTGCATGTACCGTATTGCCAAGTCCTTGCCCTCAGCCGTGATCGAAAGCCCACCCATCTGCGCGATCCTGTCCGCAAAGCAGAGGTCGGGCTCGTGTGCGTGCATGGGGTCTACCGGCAGCACGACACCGACCGTCGTCGGACGCATCCGAGTCGTCAGGGTAGACATGCGTGATTGCCGCCGGCGATGGTGGATGGACCGGCGCCGGACATGCGTGCAAGCGGCAGCCGAGATTCCGCTTGCCACACCACCTACTGTGAAGACCCCCATGTGGGTGACAGGCTGGCAGTAGGGCAGGAAGTCCTGCAACGAACGCACCATCTTCCCGCTCCGGCTCGAGCCCGAAGGCACACGCCGAAACGCCGTCGAGCATCTCCGGCTTGCCCCCCGCCAGAAGGCAGAGCGCGTCGAATCTCTCGCCGTCGTGCTCGTCCATCGCCGCCTGGAACTGCTCCGCCAGTAAGTCATTCTCGATGTCACCGAGGGAGAAGCTGTGGAAGCTTCCCCCAGCGCCGTGCTTGCCGCCATTGGGACGGTCGCGGTGCCAGTGGCGCGCGTCGTCCTTCTTGCATGCCGAATTTCCGCAAAACGGGACGAAGTCGCCACTGCCTTTGTGAAAAGCAACGCGCTTCTTCCCATGCGACGACTGCGACCAGTTCCCCCCAGCCGGGAGGTCACCGGCCGCAAACCGTACACCGGAGCCGCCTCCCCCGTTGCCGATTTTGTTCTTGTCCGCCCGCGGGGTAAACCTCTTGCCGTTGACCTTGTCCGTCAAGATCTTCATCGGCCGCTTCACGTCGAGGATGATGGCCGTGAGGTCGGACAGCTGCGAGCTGTCGCCGTCAGTGGCCACGGCCGCTGCGGACAGGGTGGTTGTGTGCGTACCGGCCTGGACGTGCCGAGCGTAGCACTCGATCACCCATTGTTGCATGGTCAAGAGGTCGACGGCCGCCCGCAGCTGGTGCGTGAACAACCGTGACACCACCGGCGCGTAGAACACCGGTTACCGGATCCAGCGCCGTGATAAAGAGCTCCTTAACCTCGTGTCCTCGTCATCGTCCAAGGTGTTCCCCCTCCTTGCGGACCGCAAGGCTGCGTTGAAGTCCGTGACGGACTCCGACCGACGGGTCGGTGTGGGCCTTAAAGTGGACGCCAAGGAGGTCCGATTTACCCTGGAAGGGTGCACCGGAGTCCAACAGACAACGTGCGAACTCCAGCAAGACCCACTTGCCATCCAGCGGGTGCAACGCGGCCGACGCCTCGAGCCAGTCCCCCGCCGGAGAGGCGGGACACACGATGAGCTCGAGAGTCGAAAAAGGTATTTGTTGGCCTCGGAGCGGACGGCCAACGTGGAGTCCTCCAAGTCGAAAAGCGGTGCAAATAAAACGTCTTGTGCCTCGAATGCCTCCTGGAGGGCAGGCACCAGCTTCGCGAGGAGCACCTGCGCGTTGGACTCAGTGCCGGTGAGTCTCTCATGTTTCTCACGGATTTCCGGATGACGTGTTTCGCTACGCTCTCGTCGAAGCGCTCACGGGTCAATGAGCGAACCCCCGCTAGGAAAATTGCCTGGGCGGAGTTCGCAGCCGGAACACCAGCAGGTGCCGGCGTAGCCGGCGTGACTGAATTACGCGCGGCAGCAGAGTCGAAAATCGTCGCTAGAGAACGTCGGCGTGACGCCATACTCGAAGTCAATCTAGTCGCAACCATGATAAAAGAGACTGTAGAGACGAAGTGAGGGAAAATGGGACGAGGTGCGGAAGGAGCGGCGGCCAAAAGTCGTAACGCGGTTGTCGAGGAAAGCAAGGGAAAGCTGTGGCGTAAAAATCTCCCCACGTGCATGTGGATGCAGAGTGACGCGGCCGGGGAAAGTGGTGTCGGATCCTGTCAGGGTTATGACCGATGACATATGTGTCATACATGTCATACATGTCATACATGTCATACCATGTCATGTCATGTCATGTCGTGGCATGTCATATATTATAATGACATACAGTCGTCAGTACGGTCGACTGTGACATGTACAATCATCATGAGCGACACTTGTCATCGAGAGGCCAGGTATTAACGATGGAATCGCCGGAATGAGACTGGCCCTAGTCTCATTCCAGTCTCATTTTTTTGGGGTCATTTTTTTTGTGGAATTTACACACATTTGATGCACTTAAACAAAAAATAACATTGTCGAATGCAAATTTTGAGAAATTTGATGTTTTTTCGACGATTTAGTGTGTTTTTCTGCCACGCGAACTCAGAAAAATCACCAAAAATACGATTCTCGACGAAAAATCCCCAAAACTTTTTCAAGTATGAATTTCCAATATACTTTACATATGCTTGATGCATAACAATAAGAACTCCTTGGAAAACAACGGATTTTTCAATTTCGACCACCCTAAGATGGGGAAATATCATTACGGGGCCAGTCGTATGGGAAATAACCCTGGAAATTGGGTGGTAAACTATATTGCAGGAGTTTAAAGCACAGTTGTTACGTTATTTTGACGGGTTTGAACTTGGTTACAAGTCCACAATCGCAAGTTGCACACAGGAATAGTTGGATGCATAATTTTGGTGACCGTTTTGGTCATTTTACCCCTCAAACCCTGAAAACCCTGAGCGCTGGAATTGTCCATGTGAAGTTAAGCAACATACTCAAGAGTTACACGGCGCGTTGTCACCGTTTCGAGTTTGTATTTCCTTATATCATACAAAGAAACCGCTCTAGCGAGCTGGGATTGAAACAGTATACACATGGTAGGAAGATCTGTAAAAAGAAGGACGCCATGTTCAGGGTAAACAAACTTGTAAAACAGATTCTACTCAGAGAACAGGTTGTCGGCAATAGTCTTTAAAAGCTCTTCCTTTTCAGGACCTGAAGGCATACCGCCCTCGGGCGGACAGATGCGCTCATCCCAGCAAGTCAGCATTTCCGCAGGGTTGAAGGGATGCTACGCCCTGTGCCGAACTCCTCCGCGCCTGAAAGCGTCTGCGGTAAACAGCAAGTCCGTGTTCTTGAAAGTGCGCAGCTTGCGCTTGGAGCCCGGCATAAGGTTCGCAGCGCGTGGAATCCAGAACTGCCAGTGTACCAAACGTTTCTCCGAATCCAAGTCAAAGACCTCAACATAGTGCATGGGAAGTGAAACCTTCCCACGTGCAAGTGGAACCGTAAACCAGCACTCGTCGGCGGGGTTGTTTTCACCTGCAGCGGTGACAGCAAACGTTTTTGGATCTGCAGTTATCATTTCGAAGGTGTAGTCTGCCGGGAGGAAACGAGCCACAGCACGTTGCGCCAACGGCATGTCGTCCTCGTCTGACGAGTCCGACTTCACAGAAACTGCTGGAGCAGTTACGGGCCTTGCTGCTCGCTCAAGTAAAGGCATGTCGTCATACGAGTCCGACTCACTCTTCTCGGGCGATTCCTGAAATAGACAGCGGCCATTGTTGGCAGAACGTGTCCTGGCCTTCCGATGAGGAGGGGAAAAGGTGGGAGACGCTGTCGTAGGGGGAGAACCTCGTGGTCGTTTAGGATCACCTGCTTCCGCCTGCCCAACTTTGCGAGTCTTGACATTGTCTTGGACAGGGGAGGAAGGAGGGGACGATGGGTATACAAGCTTAATGCCAGCGGCAGCATTAGCGCGCATGCCGGCACCTCTCCCAACTGCAGCTTGACTGTCGGGGCCAGTTGATCTCCCCCCACGTCCTTT
>LGRX02001012.1:0-18543 GCA_001247695.2 Cymbomonas tetramitiformis | reverse complement strand
GAAAATCATCAGCGCAGTATCACGATTTTTATGATTGCACTAAATTGCTTCATACATGTTGATGCGCGATGGTCACTAATTTACAGATGGCAGCATGCGCGATGGTCGCATAATTCTACAGAAGTCAATCGCAGCATGCGCGCGCTTGTATGAATCACTTTCAAAAATTGTCCAGAATGATATATTACATAATGGTCATCGACAGAATTTTGATTCGTATACATGTCAGCGCTCGCATTCGTATGCGACGTATATCAGCGATTTTTGCAAATAATTCCTTCGCACTGTTTACAATACCAGCGCGTACAATGATTTATGGCCTGTCAGCACGATATACGATCTTCATGATTTCGTCACATGCGAAGAACGCTCGATTTTAGCGCGTACAATTCTTGATGTGTTTACATGCAGTGAGAAGCACATATGTATAAGCTCGTCGAAATCATATGCAGAATGACTGTATACATGATCGTTATGCTTTGGATACATTACCACTATGTTGCTGTGAAAGTATTATTATCATACTGCAGCAAATTCCAAAGTGTTCTGATGGCTGCACAAATACTTCAATCATCAGCATTATTCTTATTATCATCACAATGATCTGTTCAACATGTGTGTGCGAATCAGCACACACACACATGCACTTATTTCACTTACAGCAATCATCAACATGCAGTGCATACACTTTTATACTATGCACATATCTTATGCTGAATGATTGCATTGATTGTGAATTGTACATGCTTTATTATACTGTACAGCTTGATCACGATACCAGCTGTAGTACATAGAGCATAAGCATATTGCAGTGAATGCTAGTCTATATTCGAATCCATGTAGCAAAGGGTGCCTGAAAGTGATCTCAACACCATAATTAGTTTGTCATGTCCTGGTGGAGCCGAGATGCTCTCCAGATCACATGTACATTCTATGGTGGATTACTGGATGGAATGCTCACCTGAGCTTCATGTGAAATCTATCAAGCAACTCATTTTGTAATGAGATTAGCATGGAATTACAATGATCCCTAAACTATATATATCATGTTAGATGTAATCGGTACATGGTATGCTGACTGTCTTGCATGATAAATTGTCTAGGATATTGTGATACCCAGAACATATCCTGCAGAGTGTGTACAAGTAAACATACACACACACTGACATAAGTACTAATCAGCAGTACTACACACTGCACATACACAAGCATTCATTATATACAGTAAGAGTCAACCAATAAGAGAAAGCTACGTTAAGAAACCAGCCAGCTTTTTTTTGGGGGGGGGTCACAAGTTTAGGAGAAAAGCTGGCTGGTTTTAAAAGTTAAGAGATTGGCAAAAATAAGAAATATGGAGGCTGGCTAGACCCCAGGACATTTTCTTAAAATATAGCAAAATAAGTACGGCTTTGATGTTAGAAATGTCATCTTGTGCGAGTAGACCTTCCCTAACATCACTAATAACTTACCGCAATTGTGAACGTGTCGCGTCGTCCATCACGGTAGTGGGCGGTTTTTTCGAAGTGAGGGTGTGCTGCGAATCCAATACGAGAAAACTGATTTTTCACTCTTAAGAATGAGAAAAGCTAGCTGGCAAAATAAGCGGTTTTCTCTTATTTCGTCGGCTCTCTTAGGTACCGAAGCTGGGGGGGAGGGGGCTGACCCCGAAATCTCTGTTTTCTTATTGGTTGACTCTTACTGTATGTTGAGATTCACTGACTCGGAGTGAATAGATCAACTATATTGTATATGGTAATATGGATACCGCTTTCCAAACACATGTGCGTGGAAAGTGTCAATGATGGCGATACATAAGGGAACAGGATAAGACAACATGCTGTAGGGCTGGATGGAGTTATCTCCAGACCCGAAGGCAAAATACTGCACCCATAAAACAGCTGGTAACTGTTGGGTGCAGTCCATTCGTCTCATCCCACATAATCATTGCTGAAGCAACTACACCAACTACGTTGCATATTGACAGTTGAATCAGACTTGATCAGATCAATTGCATGCAACACACAGATCAGTATTTACATGATATCTGACAATAGTTTTAAGGACAACCACACACATATAAATGTGCTGTGTCAAGTTGCTGTGATTATATCCAGCAAAGTCCAGATTTGTTCTAAATAAGATATATCACTTTGATAAATCTTAAGAGCACAGACCTATGCTCAGAACAAATCATAGGTTGATAAATATCACTAAAGTGGGTGTTTCCACTTAAGTTGATAAATCTATACATAATCAGAAAAGTACATTTGCTGTGCATGGGTTTAAATCAGTAAAACCCAGAATGCTGTCAACCATAAATGTTGATATACAGCACAACTCACTTATTTGCTATGAAATTTGTCATATGCAAAAGTGAAGTTCCTCACAGTGATTCTGTACTTACATTCCACATATACACTGAGATATGTCACCAAAGCAATATTTTAGATAGCTGAAAAAGCTGTAAAATGGGTAAAAATGCTCCACGTTTAATTTCAAAATGAAAAATGTGTGCCCATTTTATTTAAAATTATGATTTTATACCTATTGAGGTATCAGGAAATCATAATGACACATGTCATATCTGTGTGACACCCTAAATATTAGGTGTTGAATATATAGGGGTATACATATTGCTGTAACAATAAATCGCTCAAAATGCTGTACGTAAAACACATTTTGAAAATTTCGGATTGATTTTTTTTGCTAAAATGAATATTTACCTATCAAATACCAATCCCTGATTTATGCAGCATGTGTAACGCCCTGTAACACCCTAAAATTAAATGTGTGTAACAGGGGTATAACGTACCTCCTGAAAACCACCTTACATTCATGTAGGTATTAAATGCAGTTTTGCTTAAAAATCTTTGCAAAAACATTATACTGCTTATTTTTTACCTATATTAGGGTTACTGATACCATGTAACACCCTAATCACATTATGGGGTATAAGGGCCACTGTAACTATATATGCCCTAAATACCACTATAATTTCGATAAACTTCGTATTTAGCATTAACATATCATGCTGTTTTTGACACAAACATGATTATGTATCGGGCAACAACCCAAGAACTGTTGGGCAACAACCCTAGAACTGTATGAGCTGCTTCCTACAAGGATTGCAAGCTATAAACTATAAACTGTAAGCTATACGCTATGAAATATATAAGCAACTGACTGCCTATATGTTCACACTTCCTCAAAGGGGGAAGAAGGTGGATAGGATTACACACATATCCATTTTATATTCCGATCTGGTGATTTCTGATGGATTGCTTTTGATAAAATCACTGCATCCACAAGTAACGTTGAAATCTGTACAACGTTAAATCCACCATCACTAATAAAGTGTAAACTCGGATGGGAAACTATATCCCAATGACTATAAGTTGACTTTTGCTCAGCATTTACATTCTCAAGAAGTTTGGAATGCTGAATTATATACATAACATATAACCTGATACCATGCTTAATTGCATTTCCTGGATCAGAAGATGATAGTTATATAATGTATATATATATATATCCCACCTGATATACTTTGGCACTATAGCTGTATATAAGAGTGGGAAGGACAAGTGCATCGCTGTAAGACTGGTTGATATAGTCCCAGTGCTGAAGGCAGAATTTGGCACCCGAATAACAGCTGATAACTGTTGGTGACCACTATGCAAGACCTTCCAAGCGTAACTCCTTTGTCCTAAAATGCAAGTGAATTGTTCATAATATGTTGACATCACATAAAAGCATTCTGATAAAAACCCTATATATTCATATGAGCTGTCATCACTACAATGACACGGGTTTTTGAATCGTCGAAATGAGTATAACTCCGATGAATTTATTAGTACAGAATAAGCTGTTGAAATTATTCCTCCGGCTGGATTGCAATCATTCACAATCCCTGTACATCCCGGTGACAAAATATTGCACTGGACTGATCACCACATTAGGTATAATCAATGATATATAAGTCACCAGAGAAAGCATTGCAATCAGCACAATGCTGTCTAGACTCACAAAGATGAGTAACATATATTCTCATATGTAATAAACAGAGGCACAATGTGACCTACGCTAAAATCGCGTATGCTCGGGCACTGTATTGTGACCTGCGCTAAGATCGTGTATGCATGGACACAACATGACTCGTGCCAATGACGTGGACATATTTTTTGCCACGACATCACATCTGAAATCAATAAATCACTCAGAGTAAAGGTGTTGACATCAGTATAGCACCATTATACATATAGTCATGAGGATTTTAAGGAAGACACAGTCTCTCCGATATTGACAAACATGGTACACATATTACCATGCTCTCTGATCATATATTTGATATCCCACAGCATATAATGATGGTAATAGCAAACCACTTCGCTGGAGGGTAGTGTTGTATATATATAGCACATGCTTGGGCACTATATGACCCACGCTGATGACGTGAATTCGGGCTGCATCCCAAAGACTGCGATGCACCTTTGGTGCAATGGGCTGCAACCCGAGAACTGCTATCCAGCTTCATAGAAAGCTTCCACGTCATCACATAGAGGTCGGACCTCTGTTGTATTTGAACGGCGCTTGACAACCGCCTAGCAATACACTTCCTTGAGGGGGGAAGATGATAAGCTAGAAATACAACTAAAAACCAAATAAATAATAAAGACAAATAATAAAACAAGTAAGTTGCATCATTGTTTTTGTTTTGGTAAGCCTGACTGTATACAGTCAAACCATGCAGAACTCCATGAAGTTGACACATACATCAGCCATGACAATCCACATGGCACCCCAACACTTAGGGTTTCATAGCACTTAGGGTTTTTCATGGTTATCAATACCATAATGTGTATATATAGTCCTTATGAAGTGCTCTATACCATTTTTGATGGTGCTCTTTCGAATGGTAATGTCCGTTTTGTCGGATTCTATTGTTATCACACTGTTTTTGCTGTTTCAAAACATGTGGGTGCATCCCGCGCATATCCATTATGAGGGTGAATACACAGTTGATTGAGCATATGCATACGAAGAGTTCAAATCTATGTGGTGTATCAGTTTTGATTATTAAGTTAAGTTTAAGAATCAGATATGCTGACTGTGCAGCTCAGGATTCCTACCCATGCCGTGGCAATTTCCGTACTTTTGACACTGGCGGAGGGCACTACTTAAGTCAGGGAATAGCAGGAATAATTCATTATTCACTTTACTTCTAGCACCATGGGTAGCAACAATAAGTCTAATAACAAGTTCAAAAAAGGCAACAAGCTGGGTTCTAAAAAGATATCAAGTGACGCTGCTAGCACAGCACTGGCGGTGGAGGCTACTGTTGCACCGACCCCCGTTATGCGTCAGGCAGCACCTGTGACCAGCCGATTGGAGAGAAAGATTTCAGTACTGCAGGCCACTATCACAACTCAAGCCACTCAACTGCAGACACTTGCAGACCGTTTGAAGCAACAGGAAACAGTACTTCAGGAGGCTAGAGATGAGATAGCCCGAGAGCGCGCTCGAGGCAACTACTATGCGAGATTGTTCCACAATAAGCCTGCATCAGACGAGGAAGCCGAGGAAGCCGAGGAAGCCGTGCAGAGCACTCGCAAACGACTCCCCCTCCCACACGATAAGCCTTCTGTCAAGTCTTCTCGCATATCCCGTATGGCACAAGACATCACGACATTTATCCGGGACAACTTTTCAATACCAGCGGACGGCCTGGTAGCAATGCAGGCCATACTTAGCAGGAGGGAGAATCGGGAATACCTTGCTGAGGCGATACGGAGTTCACCCCGCGCTGTTCGCATGATAGAGCAAGAACTGGTCCGGGCTATCGAGCGACAGTGGACGGCCGAGCTTGGTCTTGCAATCCGCCTGCGATGTGCTCTTCCAGAACGGCCGTATCAAGACTTGATTAATTGTCTGAGTGGGAAATACAACGAAGACAAGAACGTGTATGAGCCTGCCTTCGTTAAACCGGAAGTGCCTATGCCATCCCTAGGGACACACGCAAGCAAACACCGTACGGTTGCACTTGAGAATGCCTACTTCAAGACAGCAAAACCACAACAACTCACGGGAGGCCACGGCGTGACAATTTCTCTCATCACAGCGTTGCAAGAGGGCGTTCGCTCCAACCCGCCACCAGAAGATACAACCGAGATAGAGGTGCAAGTGGCAGGCGACGGGGCAAATATGTTTCGGGGCATTTCACAAACAACGATTGCATACAAACGGATTACAAAACGGCCAGAGGATCACGACCCGCAGACATTCCGCTCTTTGAACTCACCTCTGAGTAACGAGAGCCTCGTCGTCTTCGAAGGAAAGGAGGACTATGATGATATCAAGAAGGCCATGACTCGTGTGCTCGCTGAACTCTTGGACCTGAAGACGAACAAACTGTCAGTCGACAACAAAGAGTATACCGTGAAGACTACTGGTGGAGGGGATATGAAGTGGATAAATGTTGTCAATGGACTGGCAACATGTTCACATAACAATTGCTGCTCGTTTTGCACAGTCGAAAAAGCCTTCCTACACCGCACTGACGACTGGGAAGAGGGTGAGACACAACCGAGCCTACGGACCTACGAGAGTATTATGGAGGGGGCTCACCTTCCTCATGCAGGCATGGTGTTCCCGTGGAAGTGCCCACTATGCCCAGCAGATTTTGCTTCGGCCGAGGAGATGCTCGCGGACGAAGGTCCCCGCGGTGAGAAAGCACGGCTCACTTACCAGACCGCGCACAAAGGCGTCATGCACGGCAAGGGTCCCATACTTCATATCCAGCCAATTAACAACGTCCTCGACCTGCTTCACTTCACCCTGCGGGAGGTCCACAACACCATTGAGAATACCTGTAGGTGTCACTGTAACACGCAAGTTAAAGCAGATAGGCTTGCAGCGTACCTAAAAGAGAAAGTGCGATGCTGCATAAAAGTGCGCAAGACGAAAGGCAAGCAAGGTGTGAAAGAAGAAAAGGTGCCTAACATAATAGGGCGGGAATGTGATGACACGTTTCAACACTGCAGGGGAATGTTGCTGATAGTTTTATCAGAAAACGATGAGCTTTTTGTGTTGGCTATGGCGGTGTGGACTACACTAAAGGACGTGTACGACGAAATGAAGACACGTCTTCCCTTGGACACACCTGCGGCTCGACAGGCAAAGAGTGACATACTACGGGCCAAGGCAAAAGCATACATACAGGCCGTGGTCAACCATGGTTCGTCGGTCGACGTGCAGCTTTACGCCCATGCTGCCTACGCACACGTCCCTATGCAAGTTCTTCTTCACGGCGATCTTCTGGACTATAGTATGCAGGGACTGGAACACCTGCACAGCAAACGCAAGCTCAATGCCAGGCGACGGAGCAATAAAAAAGGCAAAGGACTCAAGGGAGTTGCAGGCCAAACTATGAAAACTGAGGTGGCCACTCGCATTGTGGCCAGGTCGAAGATAATCAAGCACAGGAACATAAGCAGACACGATAGGCAGAAAATATTTCAGAAAGCAAAGGAGCAAGCGAAGGAAGCAGAGCAAGTCGAACGTACCAACTAAACGGGCCGAACGGCGGGCAGCAGCCTCATCAGCACGAGGAATATTGTGCTTCGCTGCGAGCTCCTTCAGCATTGCCTGGTCCTCTGCACCGAAACCCTGGAACACATCGTCCGAAGCTATTCGCTCCGCCTCCTTTCCAAGTTCGCGGCCATGACCCGCCAGTCGTATGTCAACTCTCAGCCCGTTCTCCGTGCAGCGGTGGGGTACGGTGCTCCAGTATTTTTTAACGTACGCTTCTGGCACGAAGGTTTCGGGCTTTCCCCACTGCTCTGGATGCTTGGGGAATGCGACGGGGAGTGTCAGGCGCCCTCCACTATTGAAAACTAGTCGCTGATAGGTGATAGACAAACTGTGGCCTCCAAAAACACATATTTTATGCTTCAGAACTGCTGGGACCGATATTCCTGCTAGCTCACCGGACGGACGCACTCTGATTGCTCCTAGCCCACTTCCTGCGTAATACTTTTCAAAAGTGTACAACTTATCTAAATTCTCTTGTCGCGTGATGCGAACTGAAACTGTCTGGCCTTGCCGTGTGTTCGTGCTTTTGTAGACCCGGCCGAGTGGTTGTACGATGCTCTCGAAAACTCGCAGTGGAAAGTTCGAAACCATCGCTGTGCAGTTAGCTCGAGGTTTTGCACGAGCAAGGCTAGCGAACGCATCACGGGAGGCCTCAATGAAAAAAGTGTCCGTCTCTACGAGGGTATTGCAAGATAATACAGGGTCCCCGCACTTCTGACACTTCCAGGGACAAGTCTGAAAGTCCTTTAGACTTTCAGTTCTCATGTCAAGCACGCACTGAACACAATAATGGGCCATGGCTTAGGGTGAGAAAATTCAGAGGCGCGTCCGTTAAACTGGCCGGTATGCCTGATACAACACACAGCAACACGTTAACGTACGCAACACAAAATCCGAAACGTATGAGCTTTTTAAAACCCATCAGCAAGCAAATTTCCGATGAGCTTCGGATCACTTTACGTATCCGTTCACGTGCTAGCAACCGCTCAACCTAGGCAAGTTTACGCGACGAAATACACTACACGGGTTATATCGGGCAGGAGGACACGGGGACTTACAATTCTGAAGAGCGCAGTGCTAGCCGACAAAATATTAGCAAAAAAACATCGTTCGCAGAAATTTCCGTAAATCCGATGTGGCAAAAATGTAACACCCAGTGACAACGAGGCCGCCGCGTGGCCGCGGGTGTGCTGCGTTTTCCGGGTTCCTAGCAACCACTTCTTTGATGAAAATAACCGAATCAGTTGAAACCGAAGTGCGATGACGCGCCACTGTCAGGGTGTCATGTGTCATATGAGCTTGATTTTGAAGACCTAGACATTGTATACATCTGGTCTAGCATGTATCCAGACTAGAAATGTATACTGACACGGTGCAAGCACTATAGCCTCTGCCACCAATGATCATTGAAAAGGACAACCAATCTTGATATTTCATACATATCATCTGATTGGATCATTAAAGGTGTCAAGATTACTCAATGCAATATGCAGGCCACGGCCTGAGTACAACACCTAAAAAGGTCAAAGCCACTGAGCTGACCAATGCAGCATAAATGCTAGCTGCCTTGAAGGCTATACAATAAGCCTATTGCCCTTATGTCTTGATATGTATCCGTGTATTGGCATCTCTTTGAGGTAATTATGCCTACTGAATGAGCCATACCAACCATCTTGTCTTCATTGATCATTACATATCTGATCATATCGCCATTGAGCAATGCCTATTCTGTGAGATTATATATCACGAGGCATTTCATTAGTGCACATTAAACAATTGAAGTGCAACAAAGATCATCAGCTCTACATCATACCAAAAGGTTGAGTTGTTGTCAATTGATTTTTCAGACACCATTTCTCAGAGGTCTATTCATCATGAAAGACAGAGTCTGTGCAATCATGGCTATTCAGCCTCCGACATAGCTGACATAGCTATTTAGCTTATGACCCAACCGTTGTTAAGCAGCCTCCACGCTATATGGCTGAAAAATGGCAAGCAATCTCCTCGGTCATTCTTGGGCATAGAGCAATCAAGCACAGCCAATCCAGGATGTTTATCCCGAAATTCTCCAAGAGTTATTCATGTTTTTCATGTGTCATGTGAAAACAGCTAATATACCGCCCTATGATGGGAGTCATCTCCTTCAGCGAGGGGAAGTGGTTATGCTGTAAAGTTGACCAATCTGATCATCATAAAAGTGACAGATTTGAGAAAATCGATTGAAAAGAAAGAAAGAAAAAGAAAAAAGAAAAAAAAGAAAAAATGTGACTCTTCCTACTGGAAGCGTGATATTTGAAGGTGCACAGCTGTTACGCCTGCCCCTAGTCACATGCACAATCAAGGCGGCTTCTTACTGTTTTTTAGAGCCTTCTCCTTCTCCGACCTGCTGTGTGAAATCAACATCTTGGCAGCCCATTCCACCGCGATGCTACTGATTTTCTTGAGGAGGGCCTCCGCTTCCTTCTTGTTGAAGCCGAGGTGTTGCGTGAGAGCCCTTGCGTTGTGTTCATATACCGACCCCGTGGTTCCGAAAACCATCGGGTGAAAGAACACTTTATAGCCTTTGGATCTGAGTAGCTCCATAAGGGGCTCATACTTGTTGAGTTTATCGTGAAGGGACACATACCAGCGAGTGTCCCACGTGAAGGCCACCTCTATGAGGTGGATTTCTCCCACATCCTCCCTGTGGGTGTTTTCCGGCCTGCCTGGGGGGGCGTCCCTGACGTCCTCTGCACCCTTGATCATGACAATATCCACAAAGTGTGGTATGTCGTCTGGGGGGTCCTTCGCCCCCGGGTGGTCCCTTCCGTCCCTACGGCACTGACCCCTTTTGAGTACGAAGTCCGGTATCGGGCGGGTACATTTGTTAGTCCCGTCGAGCCCAGCGTGGTGCGCGATCCAGATCGGACTGGCGCCCGTTCGTCCCTTCCTGATCGCTTCGTAAAGGGTCCTTGCCACTTCGTTGTGCCTGGCTGTGGCCATGTTCATGCTGGTCTCGTCTTTGCATCCAGCCAGCCTGTGTGCCGGAGTGTCCCTCCTCCCGCAGAGGGCGCAGTCCGGGACCGGATATTTGTTCGGCCATATGAGGTGCTTTCTGGCAGTCGTCATGAGGACCCCAAACCGGCACCTTAGAATCAGGGACCTGAGCGTCGGTGGAGTAACCTTCCAGAAGTGATTGGATATTCCTGGTATCGACTTGTCCTGGAGAATTTCCCGCGGGGGCTCCTCCAATCTTCTTCCCATGTGTGTCTCGACTGCGGCAGCGTCTGCGTGGCTTGTGGCGGCCCTGTCTCCGTTTCTCCGGTGCATGGCCTCCCGGTCCCTGTTTCTCTTTCTTTTTCTCTCTGGGGCCGCCTCCTGGTAGGCGTCTATCACTTGTTGTGGAACGTCCGTCAGGTTCTGGAGTTCCGACTCTCCCAGGTCCATCTCCATCATCGAGCGGCACAGACCGTCAATTGGGTCCTCACGTTCTGCCTCCTCGATCGCTTGCATCATCTCTCTGTCTGGCGAGTTCATGGCCCCCCTCTCGCCCATGTCCAGAGGCGGCCCCCGCGTCTCATCGAATTCCCAGAGTAGGTCCCACTCGTCCTGAGTGGTCACTTGATCCCGCGGGTGTACCTGTTCCTGGTCGCCCGGCTCCCGTCGCTCCGGCGGGTCGCCCTGGCTCCAGGGAGCGTGCTGGAGTTCCTCCAGGAGCATCGGCTCCTGGAGATTCTCCCCTGGTGTCCCCATTTCCACGTTCTGTCGGCCCCGGTCGGGGCCTTGGGCTGGCCCTGGGGCGCCGGTCGTGGGGTTCTCTGTCATAGAGCCCTCTACTGAGAGAGCTCCCTCCCGATTTCCCCTTCCGGGTGTTCCCCATTCTTCCCACGGGCTGCTCGGGGCCTGTAGCCATTTTCTCACCGACCTGTGCTGTGTCGCTTTTAGTGCAATCCTTTCTGCCACATACCTTTCCACCGCCCCCTCCCCTTGCAGGGGCCTCATCGATTCACCATCTCGGGCATTGGCCACGAGCGTGTACATGGTCCTGTTGTCCCATGGGTCAATTTGGGTGGTGCCCTCCTGGTTTTCTGCTGCCTGTTTGGCCGCCTCATCTGCCTTGTCGTTGCCCTTCACCCCCGTGTGGCTTTTGACCTTCCTGAGTGAGACCTTCGTTCCCTGGCTGTTATGCTGTTCGACCAGGGAGAGTATATCCTCAAGCAAATCCCTGTGTCTGTGGCCCTCCATCGTGTGGGGTCTGGATAACATGTTGAGTATTTGGTACATACTGCAGAGGCTGTCCGTGCAGATTGCTATCTCGCCCGGTGTTGTGCATTCTCTGGCCCCGAGTGCCGCGTGGATCGCCAGGAGTTCCGCCCTGTTGATGGTGAGGTGTCCACCCGTCGACCACGTGCCCCTCCAAGTTCTGGGGTTTTCATCCCCTCTGGGGTCCCAGTAGGCCGCTCCCACTCTATGTAACCCCCCTTCTTCCTCTGGGTCCAGTCGCGATCCATCCGTATAGAGGAACGAGGTTGCATCCCAGGCTTTGTTGATTTTCTCTAGGGTTCTGGAACGTCCGGTTTTGTGCTTAATGGGACACGTGGGGAACCTCTCCCTTACTTCCGTGTGTCCCCTGTCCCTGTCTTGTCTGCTGAAGAGCATGGGAGTGCGCTCCATTGCTTTTAGCCATCTGGCCCTCGAGTCCTCTTTGATCTTGTCCAAAGGCCATGCCGTGTTCGCCGCATGGTACTCCGTGATCGTGACCTCGGCGAGTCCCCTGTCGCGCCATGTTTGTCTCATGGCCCTCGCCGCCTCCGGGGTGCGGTCTTCCTTGGGGACCTCGCCCCCTTCGTTCCCCCATCCCTGTCTGCGCGACATGCTCGGTATTTCCCATTTTCTCATCGGGTGAGGGTCGAAGATCATGTCGTATTGACTAGTGTTCTCCATCGCATTTTTGACCGCCGCCATGTCTGACACTGCGTCCGAGGTGTGGACCCTCGGGTTGGCCGGCCTGAGGTTCCGAATCGTGTGGTACTTACGGACCGTGCAGTACGTGCTGCGCTGCAGGGCCTTCCCGACTAGTTCCGCTGCCCCTTCTGGGTCCGGGCAGAATTTTTGCCATCCCTCTGCGTTGGCAACAACTAGGATCCTAACTCCCCAGTTGCTGTAGTCCTTCTTCGTGACGCCTGATACTGTGGTGCCTCCCCAGTGGTCTGGGGGAAGGAACGTAATAAAGCTTTTTCTTGGGATCACCCCAAATTCATGTATCCTAGTATCTCCATACCTCCTGCAGTATGCCTTGGCTGGCGTTCTCGTCCAGGCCGGGTAAATTCCTACCCCCAGTACCGGGGTTTTCGCCATGGTGGACATCAGGGCCTCCTGAAGCGCTTTGTCTAGGTCCGCCGCTGTGTACTCCGGATTGAACTCGAAGGCGCCCAGCTCTCCCCATTGGGTGTCCCATGCAGACCCTTTGGATCCGAAAATCTTGTCCCTGTCGAACTTGGAGCAGTATGTCGCCGTGTGGCTGTGTACGTTGAGCGGCGACGCGAATATCTCCGCCTGGATCCCGAAGGCCTCCTGGAGCGCTTGCATAATTTCTGGAGGGAGCGTCCAGTGATTTTGCAGTGCAGTTTTCTTGACTTCCTCCTCCTCCTCGCAGGAATATCTTTTGAGCAGGAGGACTACTTCTGTGGCGAATCCGTGGACTGTGCCCAGCTGTGGCTCCCGCTCCTCGAAGGACCGCCGTCGCTCTTCCCCCGCCCTTGTATGGGTCTGATCTGCGCTGTCCGTGCCCGCCGCGGCCACATATCTGTCGTAGAGCCTATCGAGTACCTCTTCTTTGAGGGCGCCTACCATCTTGCCACGCTCGTCGTGCGCGAACACGTGGTGCCTGCCTGTCTCTGTCGTGAGCGTGCACTTGCCCGAGGGTGCTGCGTCCCAGTCTGGGTTAAAGGGTTCAGTGTCTATGTTGAGCTCGGTGACCCCCGGCCAGTAGTGGGCATGCCTCGTGGGAGCTCCTGACAGCGGTTCTCTTTCTGTGTGTCTCCGAGCCTGCTGTGCTTCCCGCTCCTTGTTGTGGAACGTGTCGGTCTCTCGTTCGGCTCGGCTCGGGTTCATTCCCGCAATTCCTCCTGTCAGCAGTGTGTCCTCTTCGACCCATGTCTCCCCTTGTGGGCGAATTGGCCCAAGCAGGTATTCCCTGCTTCCCCAGTGCGTCCTAACCGCTAGGATTGTGGTGCTCTCGGACGCCTCAACGGCCTGGGGTTCCTCCTCCGTTTCTTCGAGCACTTCCGGGTCATTGGCAACCGTCGGGCCAGCGCCTACCGAGAGCTCCATGGTGTCGATCCTCCACCACCTGTTCCTGCTCCGGCAGTCATTAACAGGGGGGTGCGTTGCCCATGCGACCTGTTCACTGCTTACGAGGTGCGTGGTCATCAGCCTAACCGCGTCTCTCGAGAATCCGATTTTGGCCGCATGCTGGAACAACTCCCCCGTCCTGACATCTCCTTTGGACAATTGAGCGAGGACCCATGTCCTCAGCATCATGATCTGCGCCGCGGTCCCTTTCCATTTCGTGCCTCTGCCATCTTCCAGGCTAACCCTTGCTTGTGACCCGGTGGGGGCTTGTTTCCCTCTGGGGCGTCTGCGCAGGCGGGTTCGGCCTGGGTCTGATCTCCTCGCTCTCCACTGTGGCCTGGGGGCTTTGTATGATCTGCCTGGTCCTTTTCTCACCGACCTTCGGGAGCTCCCGGGCTTGCCTGGGGGTTTCTGGCACCGTGTTTGCCTGGGTCTGCCTGGTCGGGCTCCTCCTGACTTGCATTGGCCCCGCGCCGGCCTCTTCCTGGATTTCGTCATCCACCTCCTCGAAGGAGATTGGGTCATGAGTCTCTCCCTCCCCGTGGAACACGTGGTGGCGCTCCCGTTGTTCTAATTCTCCTATGCGCGCCATGATTGGGCCTCTCATGGCTCTCCTGTATCCCTTGGAGGTCGTAGCTTCTCCGCCCACCGGGGGCCCATGCAGCCCGATCCAGGACTCCCACTTCTCTCCTGTGGTGGACCTATTCCATTCCTGCCACTTGTCAATCATGTAGCATACCCAGACGCCGCATTGGTATCCGTCCCGTTGGTGTGCGACCCCCATGTTGGAGACCGTTACGTTGACCGGCGGCCATCCCGGCGGTCCTGCCCACTGTCTCAGCGCCGTCAATAGGCGCGTGTCTTCCCCCCCCATTGGGTCGTAGAGGTAGATTGAAACACTGGTGTCCTCATTTTTTCCGAATAGGAGCACATTCCAGTGGCTGCCGTCGCAAGTCGGGACAAAGGAAAATCCCTCGTCCCGGACCGTTTCCATCGTGTTGCGCATCTGCGCCTCGTATTGTTCCGACTGCTCGAACTCGGTTCCGTTGAGGGCATCCGCAAGTTTCGTCTGGTGCATCGACACTGTGGCCAAGCCCGTCGTGCAGAGGCTGTGGGTTTCCACTTGTATGGAGCTAAGCCACGCCTCCCTGCCTCTGGTGTCCGAGAAGACCCCTTCCGTCCTGTGTCTGGGGGTGCCCTCCCCCCGGGGCTCATTTCCTCTTCTTCCTCCCCCCTTCAGGAGGCTGTCCGCATGGGACCCCTCAGAGCGGTTTCTCCTCATCGCCCTCCTGCTGTCCATCGCCTCCTTCTCGGTGAGTCTTGCTCCCGCTCTGGCTGCGTGTCGCAGGTCTGAGAGGAATTTTTCCGCCTTGGGTCTCACGCCTACGGAGTCCATTATCATGACTCTACCCCCCGGGTCCTCAAGCAGGGTGGGTCTGACTCCAATATCGTGGCATTTAAAGGCGTCTTCGTGGTCTTCTTCATCCTTGGCGCAATAACCTGTCGCCATTTGTTTTAAGGCGTTTTTGGCTTGCATGGAGGTCGTGGGGGGTCCTCTTCTTCCTGCGTGCCACAGCGATCGCGGGCCCCATTTGGATTGAGTGGGGTGGAAGCCCTCTTCCCAAGTGGTTAGTTCTTCCCCTTCGGTCTCCTGGGGTTCTGCCAACCTTTGGAACCCTAGAGCGTTGTGTGCCTCTTTGGACGGCATAAACTGGGGTTTGAGGGTGAGGTTTTTCGGGTTGTCCCAGAATCGCGTGTCGTTGGGCTTGTCAGCGAGCGCTTCGCATATATATGGGTACAGCATGAGCATGAAGGTTCGCATGCGCCCTTGAAACCTGGCGGGGACTTTTGTTTTTGCTTCTCTGAGGCTGCACGCACGGGTGCCCCCCTTCGCCACATAAAACCCCTCCTCCACGAAAGGGAGCAGAGGCAGCAGCGTGGTCAGACTAAGCGGAATTTCCTCCTGGTCATTGACTGAGTAGATCTTCACGCTCTCCTCACCCGTGTCCTCGTCAACGACCGTTCTGTGTCTGCCTTCGAGCGCACTCGGGAAGGGCTTCCGAACCGCGTTCGCAAGTTTGGAGATAACCCCGTGCTGGGTGTTAATCAGGTCCGCCAGTAGCGGTCCAGATCCTGTGAGCAAGACTTGGTGCTCACGTAGCACCGCAAGTTGCCGGGCTGTGCAGCACCTGTCGAGTCCCCCAGTTCTGACCGTACCGTCCACCTGTCCCTGTCTGCGGTTGTAATGATACCTGACCAGCCCCCTCGTGGTGGCACTAAGTTGAGAGGTCTGCTTGACATGATAGGCCTCACTTTCCCTGAACACCTCTCTCGGCCTTTCTCGAAGGTCTTCCCTGGTGGCGGTGGCCATCTGCAGGGCGCTCGCCACACTTTGTGCGTACGTGGCCAGCAGTGGGGTGTGCCCAAGCCCGTAGGAGGTTTTCGGGAGTGCCGTGTAGCAATTAGCGGTGCCTCTTGGCAATCCATTAAGGAGCTTGTATGCCCCACCGATAATCGCGTCTAGGTCCTCGATTTCCTTGGTAGAAAAAATCCCTAAGGGAAGGGCATATCTAAGCTGTCCTATAATTGCCGAGCGGAGGACCTCCTCCTGCTGTCCGCTCGTCAGAGGGGAGTGGAGGAGCGCCTGTATCCTTTCCCTTGCCTGCAGAAAGGAGGCTTGCTTTTGGACCGTCCAGTCCCCCGAGAGGGCGACTTGTATCCCAAGGTACTTGTATGGGTCATCCGGGTGGAGGTACGGGAATCCATGCTTGCCTACCCTGGGGGTGCGCATGGTGACATCCTCGTATGTCTCCTCAGGGATCGGAGACCCTTTTTCGTCCGTTCCCGTGATTCCGCATTTGGTCTTGTTGATTCGAAGTCCACTCCAGTTGGAGTAGAGCTCCAGCTTCCTGACTTGCACTGCCAATTGCGTTGCCGACTCCGCGATCAGGGCAAGATCGTCCACATATGCCGCCGAGGAAGTGCGAATTGGTTTGTCCGAATCCGTGAGGCGGTGCAGATACCCCTTGTTGCCCGCCTTGAGCCAGCGTAGTAGGGGTTCCAAATAGAGAATAAAGAGAAGGGGGCTCAGCGAGGCTCCCTGCACTAGTCCCCTTTTGACCATGAGGGGCTCCGAGCTGTGGTGCTCTATCTTTGAGGCCATCCTAAAAGGTGACCTGTGTGCCTCCCCCCCGTAGAGGTCTGCCACCACTCTGACCGCGTCCTCCGGGATCCCCAGGTACTTCATGGTGTGCTGGAGTCTGTCATGCTCCACCGACCCGTAGGCGTTCTCGAAGTCCACGTAGAGAACATGCAGTTGACTGTGGGACAGTTTGCTGTCCTCGATAACATGCTGCAGTCGAAGGAGCTGGTTGATCGTGCTTCTGTGTTTCCTAGAACCCATCTGCTCTTGGCTGTGGATACTGTTTACCTCGCAGAACGTGGATAGAACATCGGTGACCATTGCCGTATAAAGCTTGAGAATTGTGCGGAGAAGCCCTATGGGCCTGTAATTGGAAAACACAGAGGTGTCCCCTTTCTTATGTAGGTAGACGAAGGTGCCCAACTTCCATGTGCCTGGGGTTATCCCCGCTTTCCACATCGCCCTCATGAGCGAGAAGAGAAATTCGTGGAATTCCTCCGGCATAGCCTTGAGGATTTCATTTGGTACCGCATCCGGGCCGGCTGCCTTCCCGTTGGGGAGCCGTTTGACAATTTGTCTGTAGAGTTCAATAGTGAGCCTGCTCCCAAGCTCCGTCTTCCTCGGTCTTTGCCCCGGTTTCATGCTATCCGGGGCTTCCGCCGCCAGCCATGGCATCTCTTCGTCCAGTTGGTCTGTCCTGGGGTGTTCGAAGCAATATGGGTCCGAGTGGGCCATGTGCCCCGAAAAGGCCTCCGCGGTGGCCACCGCCCCGACTGCCATTTTGTTGTTTCTGTCCCATATCCCCAACGTTCTTCCTTTCGGGAGTGCGTCGCGGTCTCTGAAGACGAACCTGTGGGCTGCCTTTTTCATGCGATAGTAGTTACTACGGAATTTCTGGACAAATGTCTCCCAGGTTTCGGCTTTGTGGTCTTTGATAACGGACTTGGCTTCCTGCCTGAACCTGCGCATCTCAGACTCCGCCCACCAGTGGGGGTCTTCCGGCTCCGCACACGTGTCAGGTCTGCCCTTCGCCGTGTCCCGTGGCTCCGCCATGGCTTCCTCTAGCAGTGCCGCGCTGGGGGTTTCCCCTGTTGCCCTCTCTATCGCAAGCATCTCCTGTAGGACCGCCGCCGCCTTCAGCGCTTTATCACGCTTCCTGAATTTAGCTTTTGGTAGTCTGACCCCTGTGTTGGGGTCCCTGGTGACCTTGGGCTTGCACCTGACGGTTTCAAGGGGGATCTCCACGGCCCGCATGGCTTGCTGAAGGACCCCATCAACTGCCTTCCCGGCCTCATCAATTCTTTCCCTGGCGTCCGGGCTTCCCCTTTCCGCCGCGTCGACCGCGTTTTCGATCACTGTCTTGAATTCATTTTCCCTGAGACTCGGTTGGAGCGCCGAATCTATTGCCGCCTTCATTGAGCGTTGCAAGGCGTTGGAGATCGGGAATTGATATTTCGTGATCGGGTCGGGTTTCGCCT
>LGRX02001010.1:0-26573 GCA_001247695.2 Cymbomonas tetramitiformis | reverse complement strand
GCCAATAAAAGCGTCGCAGCACTCTCTCCAGAGTCTTGTCTCGCCCAGTGTGACCTGAGGACAATGACTCATGAGCATGGCGAATCACTACTTCCCGAAGTGGAGAGTCCTCCCCCAGCACCAACTGATATCTCCCTGCTGCGGTCCTCCAAACCACTTCACCCACTAGCCTGAAGTCCTGTAGGCATTGGTGTGGTGCCGCCTTCACTTTCTCTCTTAGTGAACGAAGTGTCCCCTCTCGGGTGTACTCCGCTCTCAACGCGCGCAGGAACTTTGAGTCCGACTGCTGGGAGGCTGCGTCTCTGAAGTCTGCCGCCTCACCTGTCCTTATCACAGCGGGGGCTGTTCGCGGATGCCTCACGCGTGCTGGTTGTGGTTTGGCGGGAGGGGCGTGTACTATCAGAACAGGCCGGCGAAGGTCGAAGGCTCTCCCATCTGGGTTCTCGAAGAACTGGTTGGGCTCGCCCTTGTCATCGTGAGTAGGGATGACCTCCACAATCTGCATATTGGCCTTTCTGAAAAGTTTGCGCCACGCGGGGAGCTTGGACTGGTGATCTGGTAGAACGAATACCGCTGAGGTGTTTTCTGGGTCTGTCTTCCATTCTGCGATATACTTGTTCAAGATCGCCTCCACGGTAATGCACTTGGAGTTGTATGGAGGGTTACACCAAACCCGAAGGCCCCTCCATTTCTCTGAAAGGCAGTCTGTCCAGAATCTATCCGCCTGTCTGTTGCGGCCGCCAAGGTCACAACAGGCGTCCACATCGAAGGGTCCAAATTTCTCGGCGTACTTCGAGGAGTACTCTGCTCGGACACGCCAATTCTGTGAGTCCTCTGGGGGAACCTGCCGTTTCTGTGGGTGAAGGACCGGGGATGGAGTTGACTGTTGGGGCGCCTGCTGCGGGGTTGGTGAGCTCGTTGGCACCTTCTCAGTGGGCGCCTCCGATGCGTCAGCTCGTGACGTAGGCGTTCGCGTCTTCGGTGACGCCAACTGCGGAGGCGCTGGGGTCGTAGAGGCCTTCCCAGCGCGTGACATACTCCTCGTTATCCTTATCTGGGGTGGGGCTCTATCAGGGGGTTTGTGTGGAGCTTCTACCGGCTTCACGCTATCAGCTGCAGGCCAGTCAGGCATGTCGAAGTCGAGGTGATCCTCCTTCATTCCCTTATAGAGCTTCGGGTTAACGAGAGCGATGGTCTCCCCCATGTCCATGGCCTGTTCCGCCACGGAGAGGGTCTCCACTGCTGAGAGCCAACAGTCAACAGTCTGTGCCCAGTGGGGATGAGCTGCGGGTGGTGAGCTGGAGAAGTATTCAGACTCCAGCGTTGCCAGGGGGTCTTTCGGTAGATCTGAGGTGGGGTCGATCACCCCTGCCTCCTTCAACCCCTCACGCACGTCCTTGTCTTTGAAGTCGGGTCTTCTGGACAGGGCGTCCGGTACCAGCAGCAGCGCTCCTTTGATGTACTCCATTCTCAGGACTCCCACCTCCACCAGATCCATGTACCAGCGTGCCTGTCTGCGGCTAAGCTCCCTGCCAGGTTCCATCAGCCATTCAAGGGGGCGGTGATCACCCTGGATGCGGAAGTTGGTGAAGATGAGGTAATGCCGCCAGGTGACGGTGGTACAATGGTGTAGAGCACCTAGCTCACGCTCGCCGGTGTGATAATTCTGCTCGGCGGCTGAGAACTGGCGGCTCTCGTATGCTATCACGCGCAGCCCAAGACCCTCTCCATTGTCTTGCATCAGTACTCCTCCAAGAGCGATGCCGCTAGCATCCGTCTGCACCACGAAAGGTACTGTGCCGTCTGCGGCACCCTTAATGTTGGGCAAGGCGAGCACTGGCGCTGAGGTGAGGGCCTTCTTCAGCTCCTCGAAGGCCCACTGCTGCATGGGACCCCACTCCCAGGGTACGTCCGACTTGGTCAACCGGGTGAGGGGCTGAGCGATCTCAGAGAAGCAGTGGATGAACCTGCGGTAATACCCCGCCAGGCCCAAGAACTGCCTGACGTGGGTAACCGTTTCCAGCTCGGGCCAGTCCCTCACTGCAGCCACCTTGTCGTGTTGGGGTCTGCAGCCATCTGCGGAGATACAGTGACCAAGGAACCGCAAGGATTTCTTCAATAGTTGGCACTTGGACCTCTTGAGGAAGACGCCCTTCTCCCTGCATGTCAGGAGCAGTTGCTTGACGTGCTCGTAGTGCTCTGCAGCGGTGTTGCTGAAGACGACCACATCATCGATGAAGATCCGGACAAATGGGAGATGGCCCAAGGCCCGCTGCATCCGTCGCTGGTACTGAGATGGTGAATTCTGCAGCCCCCGCGGCATGACCAACCACTCATATGACCCCATCTGGGTGGTGAAGGCGGTCTTCTCGACATCTCCTGGTGCCATCGGTACTTGCCAGAAGCCATCCACCGCGTCGAACGAAGAGAAGAACTTCGCACGCTGCATCTCGTCGAACATCATCTGGATGTCTGGGAGAGGATACTTGTCCTTAACTGTCTGGCGGTTGAGGAGCCGGTAATCGATCACCAGTCGCAGCTCCTTGGGGTTCCTGGGTTTAGGGACCATCAAACAGGGAGCTGCATAAGGACTGGAAGAGGGTCGGATGTAGCCCTTGGACATCAGAGTCTCCACGCGTTCTCGAAGTTGGCAGAGTTCCTCTGCAGACTTCTTGTAGATGCGCTGGCAGGGAGGCCCCTTCTTGCTCAGCTCAGGGTCCAGGTTAATGTTGGCTTCATCTTGGGGGTCATGTCTGAGTCCATCGATGTTCGGTAGGGCAGTCGTCATCTCCCTTTTGTACTCCTCACCCCAGAAGTCCTGAAACTTGAGGGTCCACTCAGGGCTCACTTCTGCATCTTCAGTATCCGCAGCGGGTTCGGCGTTCTCAGAGTCGATAGCCGTGGCTGCAAAGGCAGAAGCAGTATCGTCGGGGGGCTTCTCGGCCACCATGAGCCAGGCGGGCTGTATCTCCGGGTCGTCATTGCCGCGTAGCTTCTGCGTCTCCGCGTACACCAGGTACTTCTTCAGCTGGGCGGGGGTTAGGAACACCTCATCCACCAATCCCGCGCAGGCCGTGCCCTTCGGAGACCTGTCCCCAGATGCTTTCCCAGGAGAACAGCCTGTGATGGTGACGCGATCCCCAATCTTACCACTGCGGGACTTCCTGAGGAAGGAGACGGAGCCATTCCCTTCATAGCCCAGAGTAACAGGAGAGTGACTGCGCAGCCACCTTCCGCCGAGGATAACATCCACCTGTATGCCCAGTGGTAGGATCCGGAGGGCAAGGGCGTTCTCCGTATAGGTGCCCGTGGTGGTGTGCGTGTTAAACTTGGCGTACGCGGTGGCGCCAGTGATCTTCACAGATCCATCCGCCAGGGTGACTCGCATCTCGGAGCCGGCTCGTGTCGTGAGGCCACATCGCTTAGCGCTCTGCTCCGAGATGAAGTTGTCAGAGGCCCCCGAGTCGATCAGCACCTTGACCGTGTGCCCTCTGAGGGTTGCGTAGAATACCAGCAGTAGCGGTCCTTCTTCGTCATGTGCCGCTGCGAGGGTACCCTCGATGTCGGTCTTCCACTGAACTACCCCATCTGTGCGTATGCTTTTGCACTTGAGGTTGGGGAGGAGGTTGTCCGAGGCCTCGCGGCATTCTTCCAACGTTTGCCTATACGCGGCGTAGAACTCCTCATCCAGCAAATCAACATCTTCAGTCGGATGACTGACGAGGTTGTCTACACTCGCCGTCAGCAGGGTGCCCGCTGAGGTGCATTCGCTCGAGGTGGGGCTGACATGAGTGGTGTCGCTGGTGGTAGGGCTCACATGGGTGGTGTCACTGGTAGTAGGGCTCACATGAGTAGTGCCACTGGTGGTAGGGCTTACATGGGTAGTGCCGCTCACTGTGGGGCTCACGTGGGTAGTGCCGCTTGTTGTGGGGCTCGCATGGGTAGCGACACTATTGATGAGACTGCCATGGGTGAGAGGATCCTCGTCATGCTGAGGGCTGCCAGTAGGGGAGTTGTGGGCGAGTTGGTGGGAGCTCTGGTGGTCAGTTCTCGCCTCAGGGGTCCCAGCTGCTGCCATCTGCTGAGTGAAGCAGAGCGAATTGACCGAGGACTCCTCTTCCATCACCTCAGGGTCTTCGGCGATGGGGTGGCTGTCGAGCCAGGGCGGCGCTTCATCTGCTTCATGCGTTCTGACGGTGGTCATCTGCTGGGTGAAGCAAAGCGAACTGGGTGTGGAGGTCTCCTCTACCTCTGAGCAGTAGGATGAACCTTCGGGGTTTCCTCCCGGAGTGGCCGGCGCGTTATCATGGTGCGAAGATGTAGTCTCTGTTGTGGGCTCGGCCAGCGAGGATGATGGATGGGATGCTCCCAAGGGGCTGGGACCCAGCTTCCTCATCTTGTACTAGTGTACTGCGTGCAGACTGCACCAGGCGCCAGGTAGACCCACATCTCCCGCTGTCCCAGGTATCGTGCCCACTTCAGTGTCCAGGGTGCAGAGGGATGTCGAAGATCTCGCTGCTGCTCTTCGTGCTCCCTCCTTTTCCCACAGCCTGCTACCTGGGGAAGAGTCTGGACTCGAAGTGGCGATTGCCTTTTGCTGCTCGGCGGGCGACAGCTCTCTCCAAGCCGCGTAGAGGTCGTGGGAGCTGGCGTTAGAGGGTTCGAGGACTTGCTGGCGACCGTCGTGTGAGAGGAGGTGCCACAATGCTATGCGCTGATGGCCCTCCTTGCGATCTTGAGGTTCGCGGGCAATGCGTATCCTCTCTGCCAGCTGGTTGGCGCGGTTCACGCGCTCCTTTGGCGATCGACTCCCAGAGTGTACGCGGCTGCGGACGCGCTCCGACATTTTATCCACCAGGTCCTTGGCAGCCTCTGGGGACTTGCGCAGAGCTCTGCGGACCTTCTGCATGGCGACTTCGAGGGGGAGGGAGTACAGATCTCTCTTCCAGTGCCACGCAGTCAGCCTTTTCCGTGGGTCTGCGAGGTTGGACTGATAGATGGGCAGTGGTAGGACAACACGCGGTCGGGGGCGAAGGTCGTGGGGCTCTCCGCGGTTGTTGCCCATAATGGGGGGTCTGTGCCGGGGAACTCGCCGTCCCCTCCGACCCTCGATCCTCGCTTGTGTATAAGCGGGGCCGTCATCAAGGGGTAGCGACGGCTCATCGAAGGGGGTGCTTCCTGCGAGAGGGTGGCTGGACAAGTCATCCCTCGGCGGCGATGGGGCACCAGCTGAGCGGTAGGTGCGTCGCAAGCGGGTCCCAGAGGTGAAGGCCACGCTCTTGGGATGGGGACGTTGGCCCCAAGGGTCTTTGCGTCCTCGGGCGCGTCGGGGTCCCACTGGCTCTGACCGCTTCTCCAGGGCGGAGAGGGTCTGATCATCAGGGAAAGACCTCACTTCCTCGAAGGGCAGGGTCTGGGGCTGGCCGCCGGCCAGTCATTCATCGCTCTCCACCGGGGGGAGGCCGTCACCCTCCACAAGCTCGATGCCCGCAAGGGCCGCCAGGGTTTGGTAGCTCTGCTCGTCCTCACAGGTAGCAAGAGCCAAGACCTCCTCGGAGAACTCCTCTGGGACGCCATCCACCGAGGAGATGTCCTCCTGCTGCTCGATGGCCCAAACGACGGCGGCTACAAATCCAGGGGAGTTCGCCAGTCGAGCGGGTGCATTGGCCCTCCACTCCTTGAGTTTAGCCTCGTCCGTACAGTTACGGACGATGTGCTCCGCGGAGCCGCAGGCGAAGCACCGGCGGACTTTCGGAGCGTCAGGGCGGGAGAGGCCAGGTGGTGGTGGCAAAGGAGTCACTGCCGCGGCGACGGTGGTAGCAGGCCCGTTCTCCAGCATGGCAAGAGCTGGGCGGCTCGAAGAGGGGGTACGCCTGTAGAAGGGGGTGCGAGGTGGTGGGTTAGCGAAGGAAACAGCACGGGGAGGACGGTCTTGAGAGCGCCTCTGAGCCGCCTCCGTGTCAATGTCACTCTCCACCTCCTCAGCAACTTCCCGAATCTTCAACAAGGCGTTGTGGGTGCCTGGGATGTCGTCAGCGACGGCCTTCCTCTCCCACTCTTCTGGTTTGGAGACATCCAAGTGGATGGCTCTCAGGCGCCGCATCACCTTGGGTGCATATTTCAGCCCCCGGCGGTACGTAGAGAGCATCGACAGGTTGGTCATCTCCACGCAATTGGGGACTCTGCCGGCCAGGAAGTTGACGGAGGCCATGCGGGTCTCCAGTCGCGAGAAATACTCCGCCGCGGTCTCGTTCACCGCCTGCTTCAGGGCAATGGCCTCGCCGTGTGCGTTCTCCAGGTAGGCCTGCGTCAAAGAGCACACCGCCAGATCGCTGAAGAACACGTCCAGCTCCCCGTAGCGTTGGTGCCAAGCTTGCTCGGACCCAAAGGTCCCCGCCGCGCGCTCCAAGAACTTTCTCTGCTGGTCTTGAAGAGTGTACTCCTTGAAGCTCCAAAGAAGGCTTGACACACTCGCCTGGTACGCTGATACTGACGGCGTACAACTGGGAGTGGTCAGTGCTTCGATCACGATGGCCTCCTGGAATACCTTCCGCACCATGTTGGAGTAGTGCTCCAACTGCGTCAGGAGGCCCTCCTTGTCGGCCGATTTTGTGTCGGACGCGGAGCGGGGGAACCTGGTGACGCTCTTGACCAGCTTTAGCACCATCTCTTTGGTCTTGTGCTCCAGGCGGACCTCGTCTGGGGATGCTCGCAGGTTAGTGCCCTGCGGCAGACGGACGATGCCTGGAACAAAGGGGGTGGCGCTGGGAGAGAGCACGGGGTTCGCAGCGGCGGCAGAGTGAACGGGGTTCGCGGCAGCGGCAGAGTGAACGGGGTTTGCGGCGGCGGAATGGGGAAAACGGGCAGGAGGTGGTGGTCCCGGGGCATGCGCGGGCGGAGGCGCAGGCGCGGGATTTGTGGGGACTGCGGTCGGAGTGGGCGGTAATGTAGGGGCTGATGGTGGTGCGGGGAGTGGAAGAGGTGTATGGAAGGGCAGGGGTGTGGATGGTTGTGCGGCCACCACGCTCATGCTCCGGTACCAATCGGAGTTGCTGACCTCCGACCACGCGGCGAGCCCGTCCTGATCGAAGTTCTGCATCTCCGACTCCCGCGCAGTAGCAGGGATCCACTCCCACACTGGCTGCCCCATGCTGGTAGACCGCACATTGGCCGCGGCGGGTCCCCCATTGCCATATCCATGACCTCGCGGTCGACCATGAGGACCCAGGTCTCCACACGAGGGTTGGTAAGGGGTAGGGGTGCATGGTGTAGCCGGCCTCCCATGCGCGCATATGCAGTCAGCGGCGCTCCCAGCAGGTGCATGATCCTGAACAAGATGGCGTCGCCCTGCACCCCAGCCCGGCGGCGTTCGTCCCATGGTAGGGAGACGGTTGCCGCGCCTCGCACCCCAGCTGACTGGTGCACCCACAATGACCCACCATCGTGGGTGACGAAGAGGGCTCTGACCTCTGGGTACTGAGGGTAGGAGGGCTCTGGTGCGGGATCGTCAGGGGGATCCTGAGGTGGATCACTAGGGGGGCCTGGTGGCGAGTCGCTTGGACTGGAGTCTCTGGGCTCTGAGTCGGGGTTGCCACCGCCGTGCACCACCGTCTCCATCGACTGCCGCCGGCGGGCCACCATCATGTTATGGGGATTTGGCCGGCCCTGAGTGGGAGGTTCGGCGGGAGCGGTCTCAGCGGCGGTCTGAGGCACTGGAGGGGTTACGCTGGCGACGGCGTCTGCCTCGTGTAGATGGTCCGCCGTCAGGCCCTGTGCGCTGCCCTGAGGGTCGCCTGGTGGGGAGGCTCCTGCCGATGCCGTCGCACCAGGCAGCGCGAGTCCTCTCGAGAGCACCGCGGAGATGTCCAGGGCCTGTACTGCCGCCAGGACTTCTCTGCGAATGTGTTCACTTCGGCTGCTCGCGTCCGAGTCGGAGCCGGACCTGTGGGCGGCCCTCCGCCTGCGCTCAGCCCGTGCCTGCGTGCTTCGGCTGCCTCTGGTCCCCGTGCTGGTGCGGCTGATGTCCGTACCGGAGTCGGGGTCAGAGTGATCAGGTGCGTGGCTTGGGCCTGGAAGATGTTTGCCATGTGTCGCAGGGCCCGAAGATGCCCTTCGGGAACGCCGACGCCGGCGAGTCTCTGAGGTTGTCGCCA
The DNA here is from genome assembly GCA_001247695.2 of Cymbomonas tetramitiformis. Lineage (NCBI taxonomy): Eukaryota > Viridiplantae > Chlorophyta > Pyramimonadophyceae > Pyramimonadales > Pyramimonadaceae > Cymbomonas > Cymbomonas tetramitiformis. The sequence goes on along the minus strand of LGRX02001010.1, from coordinate 18,420 downwards.
CCGCGGGAAGGTGACGCACCAAGAGCTGGGTACCGCCCAAGACGTTCTGCTGAACCCCGCTGTCAAGGGGTACCTGCAGAGGGTCCGGCAGGGCCGCGGCGCCGATGCTGATGAAGTGCTGCAGCGATGAGAGATCCGCGCCTGAGTCATGAAGCGCGGAGGTGGCTGGTGCCAGCTGATGGGGCTGCTGTGGTCGATGCTGCGGCTGTTGTGGCGGCTGCGGCTGCTGTTGCTGCTGCTGCTGCTGCTGCTGTTGCTGCTGTAACTGCTGCTGTTGTAACTGCTGCTGCTGTAACTGCTGCTGCATCGGTTCCAGTGGCTGCTGCTGAAGCCACTGCTGTTGCTGCTGCTGGTACGCGAGCCACTGCTGCTGCTGCTGTAGCTGTTGTTGGAACGGTGTGGGATATGCGCCCACGGGGTGATGGGTTCCCAGTGTGAACGGCACCGGTGATACTCCCCCAGCGAGGGGCGCTGATTGGGGCAATACCCAATTGACGCCGTTCCATACAGCCTGTGCGGGGGTGCCATCCGGCATAGTATAAGGGCGGGGCACCGCTGTGTAGGGCATGGTGGTTCCTGGATGTGGAATGGGGTGAGCGGAAGCGTATGCGGTGGGCGATGGGAAGGTCATGGGAGAGAACAGTGTGTGGTGTAGCTGCTCTGCGCTGACACTCATGCTGGGGAATGCCTCTGATGTCTGCTGTGACATTCTGACTGCTGAGCTGGTTGAGTTCAAAGACTGGGTGTGGCAATAGCCACAGGTGAGCAAAAGTAGTGAGTGCTCGCCTTTTTTATTTAATCAGTCTCGTCCTCGTCGATGTCACTCGCTGGAGGCGAAGGAGCGGGACTTCCAGGTGGAGATGGGGGGACCCAAGGCCACTCTTCGATTCCTTGCACTGGATATGAACCAGGGAGCGCGGGGAAGACTGTTAGGTCTTGGGAGTTCGGGTAGCGGAAGAGAAGGTTTCCAATCTGAAGCCACACGAAATTGTGATGTACTGGTGGGATAGCCAGCGTGACTATGTCCAGGCGCCCAGTCGCTGTTCTCCTCTTCGTCGTCAGAGGAAGAGGGGGAAGGAGGACCGCTCCAAGGACCGCTCTGCCAGAAAGCGCCTGCTGGTGGGTAGGTAGGGTCTGTCAAAAACGGCTATTTTTGGCTGTTTTGGGCGGTTTTTCGCCTTTTTGGGGCTCTGAAAGGTGAGCTATATCGTTTTCTTGGCTACTGTAGACCGGGGAAACCCTTTAGGGTGCTCCCTGACGGTCGTTTGTGGCCTGGGGCGGACTTCGGGTTTAAGATCGGAAAACGAATGCTTGGGTTTCTGAGCCAGTTTGAGCCCCCAGTGTTAAGGGGCAAAAATATGAAGTTTTGGAGATGTTTTCCAGAGGATACGGCCGTTGTATACGAAAAAAAATGTACTTACGGAGGCTAAAATTGCGCAAAGATAGCCGGAAGTACAGCTCTCCCCCTGTATCACAACGAAAGTTCCAATAGGCCCGTGGGCGAGTTGCGCAGAGGCGAAATCGCAGCACGCTGATACCAAATGTGCCAGGGGCACGACGACAGATGCTCGGAGATATGTTTTTGATTGAACGTGCAAAGGTACACAATTCGGATTTTTGTAATATACTGGATCAGGGCCAGATTGAGGTACAAACGATAATTCGGTTCCGAGTTCTGAAGGCTAAACACTTCTCAAGTGCTCTACTTATTCACTCGTCACTCAGGTTGCAGGGTCAACCACTCGAGAGCCGATGTCACACTTCGGCTCAACGTTCAGTTCCCGATCCGATCTCATTTCTAATTCCGATTCGTCACTCTCGATTCAGATGTTATGCCGACAGGCTGACACGATGACTGCCCCACAGTACTGTCATACTACTGTACTGTCACACTGTCATACTGTCATAGCGTCATACTGTCATACTGTCATAACCTTAATATCTGATATTCGATTTCATTGTCTTTTCAACCCCGATGCGAATCTGACCATTCTTCGAGGGTCTGACTGAGTTCCACGATGACACCCCCCACAGTACTGTCATACTACTATAGTGTCATACTGTCATAGTGTCATAGTGTCATACTGTCATACCCCGGACATCTGGTATTCATTCTCATCGTGATTTCAAGCCCAATTTCACTGTCATCGTGCCAATCCCAGATTACCCCCAATGACACACATACGGACGCATAGGCATATCGGCTCACGCTGTGCCTCCGGGCACAGGATAAGAAACCACTCATTAGGACAGTAATTAACTGCTGATTCGCTGTCGCCGCCGCCGTGAGTTTTTCCGTGTGTACGCACCGCCAAATAATAAAAAGGAAAAAGGGTCCGCCAGTACACCGACGAGGGTGTCCCTGGAGTCGCCTGTCTCCCGAATCTGCTGTCCTTGACTGCTGTCGACTTGTCGCCAAAGAGCCTCTTACTTCTGAATTCGTATCGAAATAAAAAGCCGCTGCGCGCAGGACATTATTGCTTTGTAAAAAGATAAAAACAGCAGTATAACATATTCATCAAAAGATTAACGAAATCACCAAAAGTACGAATTATTGTACAAAACTGTGAGCAGAGCTGTCTTAGCAGTCTAGCACTTGGCACGCGAACAGCCATCTAGCACTTGCGAAGGCAAAACAATAATGAGTCCACTAGTCCTGACCTGCGGTCTGGGCCTACTTATTCTCAAGTCAATGTCACATCTGCAAAAACTGTAACAGGCTTCCGCCCTGAAATCTTCATCTACCAATAGAATGTCACTATTCTATGCCAGCTTTAATGATGTTACCGTCCCCCATCTTCTGACTGACACGTCCGTCAGTGGCAACATTGTAACTGTCATATCTTCTTATCACTTCGCGGTCATCTCACAGTGACTATGTCTTCTTCACCAAGTCTGCTACTCTCGAGCAGTCATCACGCGCGAGGTCTGTCATACTCGGCATAACTGTCACGCCTGTCACCAGCTGGACAAACCCGGCTTCGGTACCACGAGAAGCAGGCGTTTGTTAAAGAGGGACTCCCCCGAGAGAATAGATGCCGCGAGTGTTGCTGCCGCATCCTCCTTTTTCTTTTTCTTCAGAAGGGCACCAGCTTCGGATTGCTGCTGGTGAAAAGAGTCCACCTCCAATGTGAACACCACGAGCCCGAGAGCCCGCTTCTTCGCTTACCCTCATCTGTTGTTTCGTCATACTTAACAAGGAGGTCCTTGTAGTAGACGGGGCACATGCGCCTTGCAAGCAAGTCAATTGCAAAGCCCGCACCCCATATGGCCTCAGCACCCAGCCCACACACTATCTCTCTAGGAGCTGCGGTATAATGCTGTATAAACTCCGTAGTGAAAGGCTTGGGATCAACCCCAGCCAACATCGAGATAGTGGGCGTGCTGCCAAAGAGATAAGAGTGAGAAACCAATGCCACCCTCCTGCGAGCGATAGTGCGGCACAGCACCAGGAAGACCCTGCGTCCATCGGACGAGGAGATGCCGGCTGAGTCCTCCAGAACACGCTGTGCACTACCCCTCAGAAGCACCTCGTAAATGCGAAAAAATAATTGAGAGGCCTCTGGCAGGATAGGAGCAAAGATGTCGGCCAAGTCGAATACCGTGGCAAACAGAGGGTTGTGGTCTATTAGAACAGTCACAAGGGATTTAGTAAACCACGCGAGCTCCAGCTCACGAGCGACTTGACCCTTGGTGGTGTCATAATCGAAGTACCAGTCTGCGGTCTTTTGTTCTGGGTGTCTGCAACGTTCTCGAATCTGAAGAATGATTTCGGCCTGCTTGCCAGGAGTTCGCAGGAGCTCCCTGCAATCAACGGCAAATGCCATAGCATCCCTCTCAGGCGCTGAGAGCCCCTCTGGAATCCCTGCCGCTGGAGTGGAAGGGAAAGGCTCCTCTGGACCAGAGGAAAAGGTGAGAGCCCTCCTGGCGTCAATCTCAGGCGGTACAGGTGTGCCAGTGAAGGCATCCGCGTCTGAATCCGCCATAGCGTGAAGGTCAAAGGTCAATGAAGGCCTCAAACCCAAATATCTCTGTAAAATTCGTAGGGTTGTCGCCCACAATGATCGAAAAAAAATCTAAAATGACCGGGCGGTCAAGCGGACTGAACCCCGCGTTGCCCCCGGCAATTCCAAGTAGAATTCTTAGTGCCAACGAGTTCCAGATCGAAGAAAATCGTTACGTAAACGTCGTCGCAATTCCGCAAATTAGCAGCGATGAATGTTAACCAAAACTCAATATACACAAATTGCGCAAAGGTAGCGCGTGTAGGTGGTGAAATGTGGGCAAGGAAGTGTCCATGAAAAGGGAGGAAGTTGCAGATGTAACGTAGGCGGTCCGGTCGAAAAGAAAGCGATCCCTCTACCCACGCATGTCGAATACCGCGGGTTGACCTAAGGTGCGATGGCGTCGTGGGGTAGCTAATCCTCGGCTCATGCGTCGCGCTCAGCTGCGTACAATAGGAACAATTCGGCGTGGGGGGGCGTCCCTCCTTTCGCCGCCTTCATCAAGCATCCTCAACCTCATTTCTTCATGTCGATCTCCACCCTCGCCGCACCGGCGGGGTGCCCGCGAACACCACCTACATCCGCGCTACCCGCTCACAAAGGCTCTAGCCAGCCATTGAGCGGCTAATCATACTTGATGAACCACTTTTGGACAAGTGGTGGGCCTATAGCCTAGCATAATATATATATCCAGCACACAAAGGAAGCACTAGAGTCGGTCGGAATGTGCGAAGCCACAAGTCATATATGATCACAGAATATACTGACGGGCTGGTTATCTTAGCCCAGTCCTCGTCTCTAGGCCGTCATACAATGTACAATGTCTGTAGGTACGAAGTCGATACGTCTCGAGTACAGTGAGTACGTCTACGGAACTATGAGAAGTGTGTTCATGCAGAGTCTGTAACTACTAGCATCGGTCATACTGTCATAGTCTGTGACTATTGAATATCTGTATCTCGGCACGGAATTACTTGCAGGGCTAGTCATGATTATCAGCATGGTTGAACGCTGGGAATTTGCATGATGTTTATCGAGGTAGTTGTGTTGGTATTTGAATGCGCTTGTTTGCGCCTTTGACATTTCAATTGTGAGATGCGAACCTTACAATAAAGTTTCTGGTACCTCTTTACATATAGTTAGAGGCATATCAATGAAAAACATTTAAAAGGTATTCATTTTTTTAATAATGATTTGTTTGATGCTTTCCAACAAAAAAATCGTGTCTAGACGAGTCATGTCAATTTTCTTTTTGCAAATAAAGTTGATCACTTGACAACGAATTCCTTCAATAAGCACTAGATCAAATAGTTTGCTATGCATATACGCAGAATTTGCACACTGTGTTGCATGCCCTGCACATAGTACACAATATGTTGGTAAGTAATCGGCCTTGATTCGGCTATTCCGTGAGCCTCGTTCACACTATACGATCGGACTACCCCCTCCCCCCCTCCCGCCCCCGTTCAATGGCAGCATTTCCGATCCTTGAATCCCAAATGTTCTCATGGAAGGGAGAGAAGTGATTGTAAGCAGTTCATTGACCGTCACGATTTCTTAATAACCAAATCTTAAGGTGGACACTCGCCGAATTCGGCAAGCATTCGACTGCCTAAGGATCCTTTTACACACCCCCTCACAACAACAACGTAAAAGCCTGATACTGGGGGGTACTCCTGAGAGTTCTATTAGCACAGACCATTATTCAGCCGCAATGGAGAGAGAATCCCGCTCGATTTGCTTGTCATCGGGCCCGTTGAACGGAATTGCGTCGAGATGGACGACCCTTAAGCACGTTTTGTGCAAATAGAATGCTCGAGCAAAAGCATGCGAAACGCGCACGGGTTAGCTTCAATCTGCCCATTAAAGCGAATGAAGTGGCGTTTTGGATTTCTTAAACTGCAACCTGTTGTTTCGCGTAGCTTCGAAAACGTATACGGTACTAGAAACCACACTGGAATCTTGTAAAGGCACTAATTCTCAAAAGGTATAACTGCAAGATGTCAAATTTGAGGATTCCATCAAGCAATATAAAAAATTATACATGTTACTGATCCAGTACTTGTACCAGTAATAAGGGCGAATTATCAGTGACTAACTATGAATCAAATTGATCATTTATACATTAGCAATCCTAAACGAATATGTGTGGAGAGTTACATTGCAAAGATGATGAGCAATGACCGCACACACAAACATACAAAAGAAGAGCCGATATACTAAGCAAGTGAAATGCCGATTCTGTGTCACAAATATGATTAAAGTTACAATTAATTGTGTAAAAAAATGTGACCCAGAACGATCGCTAGAGAGCGCAGTCAATTTCAGGTACTTTCACCGTGCAATGGGTCAAGTTGGCCACCTGGAGTTTCCATGAGTTGTGACCAACCGTCATACAATCGCACCCCTTTGGTGAATGAATACCTGCAAAATTCGCAGTGCCTTGGACGCTTAGGTCAACGATCGCTCGCAGCCTAATCTAAGGCATTGGGACCGTTCTGGATCAGTGCCTGGATATCAGCGGCCATGTCCTCGGTGGGGAACTTGGGGCTGTATCGCTTAACTGGCCTGCCTTCCTGATTGATCAAGAACTGCTCGACACAAACCAAACGCGGTGTAAGCCAAACAGGCCAACTATGCTCCCGTAACAGCGCAACAACCCAAAGGTCGCATAAAGCACGAAATCAATAAATAACACTTGTTTCCCCTTTGCCCGCCACTAAGCACATTACACGAGGCTGGATGATACCCAGCCACGTTTGGGAGGTGCACACCTTCTCAAAGTTCCAAGTGATGTCGCTGCGGCGGATTGGAGCCCAAAGCATTGGCTGCCCAACAGTCATGTCGGTAATGTGATCCGCGCCGTTGCCACCCTTGTCATCTGCGTTCACGCATGATCATCTAAGGCTCGCGGAACAGCAACGGGGGCGGAGGGGATTTTCATCGAAGTGAGGATTCCCAATGTAGCAATACTTCATACAAACAAAACTATATATATACAAGTACATGCACGCACAGATACACTATATTTCAGGCGGCTCCGCATACCAGAGGGGTAAGGCAAGGCTGCCTTCAAGAATGTGAAGATCTCGCTCTCAGCGGTGCCGTTAACGTCGAGCTTGGAGAACATCGGGAAGTTGGGCTCATAGCCGTTTCCGGGACGGACGTGCTTCAGGAGATCAAGAACTTCGCAGTCCTTTTCTTGTGTCTGGTGTCCAAACTGTTCCTCCGAATCACACCGTCGCTTCAGCCTCCCTTAAGCACGCTGTCAGACTGCACCGTGCGTAGAAAACAGTTATGAGCTGCAGAGAAAATACAAAGAATCTTTACGGATGGAGTGGCCACTGACCTGGTTAGAGGGAAAACCAAGGACGACCAGGTTGCCGCTGAAGGTACTCGCCAGGGCATTCATTTGCATGAAATCCCTGACGGTCGTACCTACACAATAAAGCATGCAGTTTCAGTTGTCAGTGTCGACCACAGAGCCCAACTCTGTGCAAAATCATACGCGTGTACGAGTTCAGTATATCCGATCATCACGTTGTTTGCTCACCTCATAGAGTGGCAACGTTTTGAACCATGACGACGTTGCCAGCGTACTGGCTGAAGTCAACACTTGGCCTATGGAAGAAGATAGGTCGTAGTTAAGCTCACTTGGAAAGAGGAAAACGAATCCACACAGTTGAGAGCACTTCGCAAACAACTGCCAGTAGTAAGCTCTTGACTCGCTGCTCAGACAGAATCGACAGCGACTAGCAGTTGAACGATTCCACCAACAGCCCAAGTTACTGAACTACTGTTTGTCTAAACGAGCGTTTGTAAACAAGGGGACAGCGCAAGCACGACATACCCGTCAATAGGCGCGTCGATCGTTCCCGAGCCCAAAGCTGGGGCAGAGAACTCATGGAAGCTAGCGGCCATAGTAGTCGTCATACGGACCCTTCCACCTACGGAGGCCTGTCATGGGCATCTTTGATTGAGAAGGTTGCGGCGTGGGACCACCAGAAAACAACTCCTAAAGGACAACGCAAAAGGACACCACCTCGCCGTTTAGTCATCTGAAGATAACCGAAGCGCACCTTAGACTGAGGACGAGCTGCCTTAACGACATTTTTCGGAGTAGAAGACAGGCACCTCTGGGACTGGATGCGCAGTGCAGCAACCTTTGCCAATGCGTGGGCAACCATCTTGCCTAATCTGCGGAATGTTCAGGCGTGAGCTTTTCGCCCTCTTTCATAAAACTGGAGAGGATAAGGTTCATCCGAAATCGCTAAAACTGGCAAGCGTCGCGTGTCCTTCGCGTTCGCCTGCGCGTGCCTCCGATCGTCGCGTCCGTGGTGACATGTTTTCACAAGGATCGAAGTTGACCACCAGAGAGACTCGAAACAACTATTGAAGCTGACGTGGATGACTGGATCTGTCAATACCAATATGTCATTGGCAAATATGGTTAATGGTCACCATACTTCGATGTGGAGCTTTCCTATTGTATCGATGTATGGTGTCATAAAAGATAAACGCCAATATGCGTGACTGACGAAGCCTAGTTGAAAAGAAAAAAAGATGATGTGACGCCGACGTGACGCTTGAGACGCTAACAATTGGACAGACGTGATGCCGAGGCGATTCGTGCGTTCTCAGATACTCAGAACACAGCAACAGCAACACTGATGATGATGACTGAACACAATGACCCACACGAAAGACGAATTCGGAATTGCCAATTCGGAATTGGAATACTGTACCGAATACAGTACGAGTAGCTATCTGAAATCTCCTTGTCGTTTTGGTCAACTTAAAACTAGTGTGGATAATTGAGAAATTTATTTCGCAATTAATTATTACGCTGGAAGTACGGGGGAGGGAATTTCTGACCCTGAAAGATTGAGCCCGAGGCCCGCCGAAGGCCCGACGATAATAATAATAATATAACATTTACGCTGAGAATAATGACAAAGTCATGAGTCCGCTGTAATCCTGCAAGCAGGCGACTGAAGAACAGAGGTAGCATAGCGCACCCCTAAGGGCTCATCTAGGTCAATTCAACCTAGGAAACCGCGGCATGGCAAAACTACGCAGAGCGCTAAAACGGCCGTGCCGGCGAAGAAACAACAGAGGAGGTGGAGGTGGAGCGAGGCTGCATCTGTGATGGAAAAGGGGCGGGAGCGAGGCGGAGGAGGAGCGGTGGTGGAGGGTCGGGAAGGCGGAGGTGGAGGGAGGGAGTGTGGGGGTGGAGGGGGCGAGCTAAGGCAGGAGGGGGGGTACCCTCCCCAAAGAGAGAGGGGGGGGAAGGAGGGTAAATCAATAAATCATATGAGTGAGGAGAAGAAGTGGAGATGATAATCATTCATGGGAGGTAAGGAAAGGCATGTTTGCCCTTTTAACGGCTTCTTCTCGTTCTGCAATACCGGTGATTCGGCTAAGTGTGGTTCTGAGAGGGTCATGGTTCTCGACTCTAGCATTACCATTAAGGAAGGCGCCTTGTCTAACGCGAGTGTGGTATCTGCACAACCTGGAAAGTTTCTTTAGGAGAGGCTTCAGTCTTCTCTTGTGGATCCCGATGGTGCTAAGGACCTGTCCAAAGTGCTTCGGAAGATATCCCATCAATGTGCGGTTCTTTTGTCAGGGATATGACCGATGACATATGTGTCATACATGTCATACCATGTCATGTCCGTCATGTCATGTCATGTCATATGTTATAATGACATACAGTCGTCGAGTATTGTCAGTACGGTCGACTATGACATGTACAGTCATAATGTCTGTCATCCACTTAAGGTGAGTGACATCTGTCATCGAGAGGCCAGGTATGGCATCGAGATGGCGAAGCAAGACAAGTTCTTGAAGAACCGAAGAGTTCTGAGAGGACACGTCTTTGCTTCAAGCATGAACTCAACAACATGCGAGTATCAATGGCTATTTCGACCAGCCGATACGGGATGTTCACCCAATGCCCTCGGGTTCACAACCCGATGGTGGTAACGCGTATGACGCGTGAGGGCAATGAGGTAATATGAGGAGCATTGTGCTCATGCAAGCACTTCTGGACACCAGAGCGTTGCACTCATACCCACCAAGTATTATCGCGTGTTGCTACAATTCAATAGCAGCCGCGTCGTCTATCAGGTTCATATAGAAACGTGACAGTGGTATATCTCCGCTCAGGCGAAGAACGAGAACACAAGTGTGTGTGCAGCAGACTTGATATATACTGTATATAGATTGTTTACTGTGTGACAGGTTTCGCACAGACATATCGGCGCGACGGAGCTCGCACATATACATAATATATCGAATATCTTCAAGCGTATGACAGCATTCGCTGCAATATCGTCAGCGAACGGCGGAGTGCGCAATAACATCATCAGCGCGATCATATTCGCAGCTAACAACATTCACAACAATATCATCAGCAAATAAATAGCGACAAGGTGTGCGCATGAGCGTACGGATCGCACATGCATGCTGTCAATATTTCGCAGGGTTGGTACGGTACTGTATGCGAGATACAAGCGCGCGAACGAAAAATGATCGTCGGTATGTATGATTCACATCAATTGCGTCAGGACGCACGAAATTTCGTTATCAGCGCAATCGCAATCATACCATGCGACAGACACCGGCGACAGCGACATACTGTGTAAAATAGATTGGCGACAGCGATGTCCGCAAAGGATCCGCACGAATCGTTCAGTGCGAGGCACACATATGATGATTTCGCTACTCGCAAATGATCCGCACGAATCGTTCAATATGACGCGCACGTACGATGATTTTAGCTCGTTCAGTGCGACATACACCTGCGATGATTTATCTTATGCAGGGAACGCACGATTTGAGGGCACATGATTTGTGGTGCATCTACATGCAGCGCGACATACAATATGTGTTACGCGCGGACATAGCATGCAATCGCGATGTTCATTCAATACTTCGCAGATGTACATACAATACTTTGCAGTTGGACGCACAATTTTACATCAGATAAACATATGATGCTGCGCAGTGATAATGTGTGGTATACCAATCATCAACATACACACATATGTTGTACAATAATAGTGTGCAATGTCGTCACCATTTCACACACATACTGTGGTATACACCATGCAGCACTATTCCACTATTATAATAACATGTTGACAGTGAGTGACAAGTTAACACACTTATGCCACTAATCACAGGTCATCATCACTATCACATACTGCAACTTGCTATTATACTGTAACTTGTGCACCATTCACACTGTGATAATAATCAGTTTGGTCACAAATACTTGGCATACATGCACACATATGCATATACCAACCTGATCACGATAGCGGTTGGCATACACATGCATATACCAACAGTGTAGCATGGAAGTATTTGCAAGGATTTAAAAGTAAGGACTTATCTTGAAATCATCATTTAGTTGTGTTGATCGATTTGATGACTGTCTGTCCGCGCCTAACCGACCATGGGTTTGTACCAAGGAGTAGTATCGATATTTCGATATTTCGATATTATCGATATATCGAAATATCGTGATTGATCGATAAGTTTTTATTGGATATCGAAATATTGAATATTGATCAATATGACGCGGACAAATATCGGTATTGATCAATATCGTGTGGACAAATATCGAAATTAATCAATAACTAAGTGAGAAATATCGAAATTGATTGATATGCAAGCTTGAATTGAATATCGATCGCGTAAAACGGGATATCGATATATTGATTATTGAACAATCGATCTTGAGCACGCAATGTTGGTACCATTTATTGGCTATTAATTCAGTTTCTGACTTCATTTTCAGAGATAGAATCGGTTGATCTTGAGAACGCAGGTACGTGGCGCCCCATTCGCTACACACCCAGCGCCCCCGATTTTCCACTGGAACAAAACTGAAAAGCCTCCGACTATTTTTTAGTGGAAGCCAAACGTTGAAACGAGGAACCGAGCAAACGCATCAGAATTAGGTTCAGCTCTTCAGCATGCCTCGAGGCAAAGGAAAACGCCCCCGACACCAGCACTCGGTGATGGCTGCAATAAATTAGAATTGTCAGTATGTAATAGCTTAAGTTGTGTGCTTGCCCGTTAAACCTCGCAAACGAGGTCATATTGCTAGATAGTAGATATTTGTAACTCAGTTATCATATCGATATATCGAGGAAAATATAATTATTGAATATTGATTGATGAGCATGGTAGTGATATTGAAATTGATTGATATTGAGTCTGATCATATCGATATTGATCAATACCGTGGTGAGAAATATCGATATTGATCAATATGTCGTGATTACTTATCGAAATTGATTGATATCATATTCGAACTTATCGAAATGTATCAATATCGGAAAAAAAAGTTCGATACTACTCCTTGGTTTGTACCCCATGGAACCGGGGGTTTATCCAGCAATACAAATGTGCTACACTGTAACATGCATATCTTACATACATGCTAGATTTTGCATCAACATACCATTTAGCATACCAGCTGTGCAAGTATAGGCTATAAATGAAATCCAATTGGTATAAGGTGCCAAGCTTGGTCATTAAGACAGTAATTAGCTCGGTTATTCCTGACGGAGGATTTGGGATGGAATAATTGTTCTACTGTTGATCAAGATGAAATATACACCGGAGCCATTTGTGAAAATACACCAATCAACTCATCATCCATCATGATGAGAAGTGCAGGATTATAACTATACTATCCAATTTGATATGCATCATACTTGCTATATGCTGTCCAGTGGTATACAAATTATCTTGTATGATTAATCACTATCAATTTGCTTAAGTGTACTAAATCAGCAAGTACCTGCACAATGCATACATCACTGACATTACTATGTATGTTGACATTCACTGATTCAGTAAGTGAAATGATCAACTATAATATCAACTACATGTATGATAATATAGATACCATCCAACAAACACATGTGCGTGTTGGATGTCAGTGATGGCGGTAGCTAAGGTAAACAGGATAAAACCACATGCTGAAGGGCTGGATGGAGAATATCTCCAGACCCGAAGGCAATATACAGTGTTCACAAAGCAGCTGGTCACTGCTGAACACTGTCCATACCTTTTCACTATCGCTGGAGCAACATCATCGTCTACATTGCATTCTGACAGTTGATACAGTTCTGATCACTTCAAATGCATGTAACAAATCTCACAGATCAGTATTCATCTTGACAGCTGATCGAGGTTATCACAGACACTGCTCTGATTCATTGTTCGAGCTTTGTTCTGATTTACTTGGAATCTGAAGATATCATTTTGATACTCTTTCAGTGCACCGCCATATGCCCAAGTAAATGGTAGATTAGTATGAGCATTTGCTCAAGTTACTTACAGTAAAGACCCACCTATAAGAAAACCCACCTATAAGAAACCAGCCGCTGGATTTTTCAGAAAATTTTAAGAAAGTGTCGGAATTTAGAAAGTCCCTAGCCGCTAGGATTTGAGCAAAATTATGGCACGATTTAAGAAAATACACGCTAGATTTCTACAGGCAAGTGTGTATTTCTGTTAATTTTAAGAAAGTCGGCATAGTGCATTCATGTGAAATTTACAAAAATGCCCAGGGATCGGATTTCGTTTAATTTTCCGTAATAAACGAAGAATAAACGAACGCTTAACAAGCGGGGGGCTTAGTAAGCACCCTCCCCTTTTGGCATTTGTAATAAACGGTTTTCAATAGCATCAAACGTTATAATGTGCACATGGGAAAATCAACTGGCAATCACGAATTCACGATGCATTATTAGTTCATTTCAGATTTGAAATATCATGTTCCACAGACACGAGCAGGCTCAGGGATCCCGGCTTTCGTAACCCCCAACTCAGCCACCAAATCTGCTCCCTCAAACTCCAAGACATCTGGCGAACAGTCCATGCTCTCATATTTTTCATCTCAAACACTTTCCCCTACTGGCCCAGATATAGTTGAAGACAGAAGTGCGCGCTTTTGTGCGGAATACTCGGTTGCGTCGAGGATCTCTTCCTCCAAAAACTGTCTTCGACTCCTTCATCAGCTCATCGCAAACTGACTCACTGAAATTGTATACATATATACCAAATTGCTTCCCAAGCAGTTTCGTCTTCGCATTCTTAAAATCTGTCGCAGTGATTATGTCGTCACTAGCAGCTACTTGTTTTAGACGCCGTAATTGACTTTTGACTGTCGGGTCCATGGTTCGTCCGTTTGAAAGCTTTGTCTCGGGGTGAAAATACCTGAACATCTTAAGAAAGCGACCGCTACTTTTTGCTGAATCGTGAAACCGTAGAAGGCTTGTTTAAGAAAATCGGACGCTGGATGATTCACACACGAAATCTGCACCGCGATTAAGACAAAATCGGTGTTTTGGAGCCATCCGATTAGGCAGAATCTGTGCCAAATCTAGAAATCGAACGTCGCTACAGTACCTGTGAAACGGAGCCCCTCGATATTAAGAAGCCAGCCGCTACCCCCACAGCCCTGTTTTCTTATAGGTGGGTCTTTACTGCAGTATCTGGATGGTAATACTATCCAGCGAGTATTGGCATAGATCCAAAGAGATAAAGCAGACCTCCAGCAGGCACATTCGTGGGTAGGCAATGTGATCGACAGCCGCTGACAGGCGACAGAACCAAGGAGTAGTTCGTTGAGAGAAGAACTGATCGCGGCCCCGCATCAAAGGACAGACACATTTCGCATGGTAGACGACATGATTTGGCGAGTAGCAGAAGGTCGATATCAGCTGGTGCTAGCTCAGGATTCCCCCTTCAGAGAGTTGGTGATGCGCGAGGCGCCCGAGTCCCCGGCAGCAGGGCACACAGGAAGGGATACGACACTGGACAGGGTATCCCGTCGTTTTTGGTGGCCACGCATGAGCAAGGATGTCACCGACTGGTGCAAGTCCTGCGTTGTGTGCCAGCAGACCCGGCCGCGCAACAGCTATCCTGACGGTCAGCTCAACCCCGCTGCAAGTCTCGGTGAGACTGTGGCAAGTGGTTAGTATCGACTTCGTTACTGGGCTGCCCCGCACAGAGCGAGGGTACGACGCGTTTGCTACCTTCACGGACAAGTTGTCCAAGATGGTGCACGTACTCCCCATGCTTTACGCTGACAGCTCGGCTGCTCAGATCGCGCGCATGTATTTCGACCAAGTGTGGCGTTTGCACGGCGCTCCCATGAAGATCGTCTGTGATCGGGACTCCCGTTTCAGAGATGAAATGCATCTCGAGCTGCACCGGTTGATGGGAGTCCAGATTGCCTCTACCACGCCGTACCACCCACAAGGTGATGGGCACGCAGAGCACACAAACCACACGGTCGAACGTATGCTACGCGCGTATGTCGACGCCAACCAGCACGATTGGGACTTGTGGTTTACCCCGGTCGAGTACGCCATCAATGACTCTCGTTCCGCCGTCACGGGCTTCACCCCTTTTGAACTGACGTACGGTCACGCTCCGGCCTCTCAGCTAGACTTCTTCGTGGAGGCAGCACTTGCATCACGGAGAGGCCGAGCTAAGGGGGAGAGGGGCGTAGCAGTAAAAAAGGGTACAGCCCACGAGACAGCCCGCCAATTTGTTCGCCAGTTGCAGCTCGCTAGGGAGAAGCTGCTCTTGGCTCAGCAGCAGCAGCAGATCGCCCAGTACGACGCGCGTCACAACAAGGCCAGGAGTTTTGCAGTAGACGATGAGGTGTGGGTAGACGCCAGGTACCTTACCCAGCCGGGCGACCGCGGGTTGCACAAGAAACTGCTTAAGAAGCGCCTCGGACCCCTTCGAGTGCTGGAAGTCTTTCACAGCGAACGGCAGATGACCCTCCCCGCAGGCGATAGGGGCGCGCCGTCGGCCTATAGGTGCAGACGCCTATGAAAGCAGTGGAAGGCGCACGATGTGTTCACCGTGGACCGGCTTTCGCCGGTGGAGTCGAGTAGCCGCTTTGTCGAGAGAGCTAAGGAGATTCCCCCTCCTCCGTTCTTGGACGTCAGTGGGCGCAAGGAAACCCACGTCGAGAGGGTGGAGCGTTCGCGTACGTGCCAGCGTCAGGGTAGGAGATGGATGGAGTACCTAGCTAGTCAAGTGGACAGGGATGCCCCGCAGTGAGAACGAGTGAAAGACTCGAGAGGATCTTGAGTGGGACGGAGCCGGCAGGCCCGGCGTTCCCAACCGGGCGTTGTTGGAGTTCGAGAGGATCGAGGCTAAGAGAGTGGAGCGAGAGAAGCTTAGGGTCCGTAAGAGGCGTGACGAATCCGCAGGGGCAGTGTGGACCACACTGTCAGAGGAGCTCAAAGCAGACGGCGCAATGCCATGGGTGCCAGAGGAGAGGTTTGATGATGAAGTAGGAACTTTCGCGAGAGTATCTGCTCAGGACACCCTGCCGCCAGTCAACAGAGCTGCAGCACTTGAGAAGGAACCAGTCGGTCAGTCTAAGATTCTCGTATTGTTCAGTGGGACAGGGTCTGTCGAGAGGCAATTCACTAAGCAGTTTCCGAACAGCGAAGTAGTTGCCGTGGACATTCAGCCCAAGTGGGACCCCACACATTGCGAGGATATCATGCGATGGGACTACCGACAGTTCAAACCAGGACACTTCGACGTAGTCTGGGCTAGCCCACCTTGTACAGAGTGTAGCCAGGCGAAGACAGTAGGCATCCGAGATTTGCGTGTTGCGGACAGGCGAGTTCGTAGGACCCTGGAGATCATCCGGTACTTGAGGCCCGAAGCATACTTCATTGAGAACCCGAAGGGAAGAGAACCCCACGGTCTGCACTCGCGTCGATGCATGAGCAATCTACCAGCCCCGCACCTCGTCACATACTGTAAATACGGAACTGCATACATAAAGCCCACGCATATTTGGACCAACGTTCCGTTGCACACACCCCTGCGAGTTTGCGATGCCGACACGCCTTGCAAGTTTTTCCGGCAACACGGCGGGCACGAGAAGGTCGCGCAAGGAGGGCGCGCAATGAGAGCTGGAGGTGTGTTCGCAAAAGGCATGGGAGCTCGAGAGAATTTGTATGGGATCCCTTCGGCACTGTTAAAACAGCTTTTCCACAACCTGACCCTACATGAGGAGGTGCACGAGTTCTTGTCTGAACTGCTTGTCAGGGAAGACCCAAGCGAGATGAGCGGTCTAGTCCAGTCAGCTGTTGTAGAGAGCGACCTGCCCGAGTTTGAACCGGAACCGATAGCGTTAGCGGGAGTACGAGCCGAAGTGACGATCATACCCGAGGGCGGATGGGAGTCTGACGCGAGTGGTCTTAGCGATTGAGAGCGTCGGAGAGTTTCGAGAAGAGCAGTGGCTCCAGCCTCGGCGAGACCAGGCAGCAGGAGAGAACCTGGGTAATCCATCCAACAGAGCAGTGGCTCTAGCCTCGGCACAGCCAGGCGGCAGGTGGAAATCTGTATAATTCATTTGACTCCAGCCTTGGTATAACCAGGCGGCAGGTGAGAACCTGGATAATCCATCCAACCGAGCAGTGGCTCTAGCCTCGGTACAGCCAGGCAACAGGTGGAAATCTGTATAATCCATTTCATGAGAGCATTGGCTCTAGACCTGGCACGACCGGGCGGCAGTTGGAGATCTGGATAAAAAGCTCTGCGCATTCCGAGGAGGCTGTAGGGGTTTAAAACCTTTCCTCCGGGCCGGCATCCCGAGAACTGCCGGGTAATTGGCAAACCTATTGTCATCACCTGTAAGTGTACCGTGTTGGAAGGTTTGAAACCTTGAGCGCAGTAATGGATGTGAGATCTCGAGCCTTGGGGAAGACTGGTAGTGCAGATGGTAGACCGGTGAGAGTCCGACCCTTGTGCTTAAAGAGGTTGAACTCCTTACTGCGGTGTGTGTCATGAGAAGTGTAATGTCGTCCCAGACAACAGGCGGCTGAGACCTGTATTTAATCATCCTGAGTAACAGTAGAAGATCTGTATAAAAACTTCACCGGTCCGACGTGGTCAGCGTGGACGTGACCTTCCCTAAGGGGGGGGGAGTTGTGCTAGGAGGCAAGCACAAGAGTAAGAAAACGGCTAAGTACAAAAAGCAACTACAACTATAAAAGTACTCAGTACGGAGTACAGTAGGACCGATCTGAATGATGTTGATGTGAGGTGCCTAGTCTGCTGTACGGAGTACATAGTACAGTTGAGTTATGAAGGGAGTTCATGAATGTATAAGAACTCTAAGTGTAGCCAGTTTCGGAGATGAGAACTGAACTGAGTAAAAAGTAACATAAAAGTACGAAACCGTAACAGCTGTATAATTGTATTGAAAGCATACATTGAAAGCATAACTTGAAGTGAATATTGAAAGCATATTCCGGATAGTTGACCGCCGTAGTATCGAAATCATACCTCGTGCGGTCGTTTGAGAGTTAGTAATAGATAAGCCCGAAAGTGTAAAGAAGTGAAAAAG
>LGRX02001009.1:0-51586 GCA_001247695.2 Cymbomonas tetramitiformis | reverse complement strand
AGGGGCCCAGGCTGCAGCAGTTGCGGCGTGAAGGGCCCAGGCCGCGGCAGTTGCGGCGAGAAGGGCCCAGGCTGCGGCATTGGTCCAGCTCGGCGGAGGGCGCCGTGCCAGACGCGGGCACTGTAAGCTGCACACCTGAAACCCCATGGAGTCGGACTTGAACAAGCCGAAAAGAACCGAGCCTGGGTCGCGCTGCAGGAGTCGCAGCAGTCGCAAGACTCGCAGAAGACGGAGAAAGCGGACCGTCTGTGAGGATCCCCCAACCCTCAGTCACCTCGTCTTCCGGTTGCTCTGATGCTGCTCTGAAAACTCACCGGGCTCCTAGAGTGAGCCGCGCAAGCCTGCCTCGACACAGGCAAGAGCTGGAAAGACGGGGAGCTAACACGCTGCATACAGGCTGCAATGATGCACAGCACAAGCTCACAGCTGAGGCAGGATGGACAAGGGCTGGGAGCTGAGCACCTGCCCACAACCCATAAACAATGTCCCACAGCGTGACCTCACAGCTGGGGCAGGTTCAAAAGTGGGTGGGGAGGTGAGCTCCTGCCCACAAGATGCACTGCCGCACAGCGTGACCTCACAGCTGGGGCAGGTTCAAAAGTGGGTGGGGAGGCGAGCTCCTGCCCACAAGATGCACTGCCGCACAGCGTGTGCTCACAGCTGGGGCAGGTTCAAAAGTGGGTGGGGAGGCGAGCTCCTGCCCACAAGATGCACTGCCGCACAGCGTGTGCTCACAGCTGAAGCAGGTTCAAAAGTGGGTGGGGAGGCGAGCTCCTGCCCACAAGATGCACTGCCGCACAGCGTGACCTCACAGCTGGGGCAGGTTTAAAAGTGGGTGGGGAGGCGAGCTCCTGCCCACAAGATGCACTGCCGCACGGCGTGACCTCACAGCTGGGGCAGGTTCAAAAGTGGGTGGGGAAGTGAGCTCCTGCCCACAAAATGCACTGCCGCACAGCGTGACCTCACAACGGGGGCAGGCTTGACGGGAAGGGGCAAGGCAGTGGGTAACGGCCACCGCCAAATTTCAGTGTCACAGGCGGTAGGGTTCGGAGGTAGGGACGAACAAAGGCCAACCTGTGCGTCAAAATTTAGCATCGTGAGCAGCGGCGGTAGTGTTGAGGCCGCGTCCACAAGCGTGATAGGATCTGAGAAGTGCTTCAACGAGAATTTGTTCGCCCTGTTGGCTCGAAAGTGCCCCACGATCCATCACATTCAAGGGAGCTTGGCGCCCCTATATCCTGTCTACGAAAGGCCTCTACGAAAGGCCATTAGCCACAGGCGTGCTGAGCGAGACATAGAACGACGGGGTTGATAGTTCAAACAGGGCCGACTGGGTGCAGTATCGAGTCCGATGAGGTGATGGGATCGGTTGAGGCTTGTCGACTCCTACGAACGATGTGATGAACCACGATATGCCATGGCGACGTGCATCCTGACGGGGGCCGCTGCTTGGTTGGGAATGCACAAGCGGCTTTACCACGCACGAAGAAGGAACTCGCAGAAAAAAAGGATATTATATGCGTCCTCGATGTCTTGGAGTGTTGTGAGTGGTGTGATCAAGGTATACCACGGAAGGTCTTCTCGGTAGAGGACCTGAGGGATCCCCACGCGCCCCGCCGAGGAAGTCAAGCGCACAAGCGCCAGGGTTCAGGACAAGATGTTTGGTAGCTAAGGGCCGGCGAGGGCCTCGATTGCAGAAATTGAGCGGGACGAGGTGCGAAAAACTGTGCTCACACGGAGAACTCGAGAATGCACGCAAAATGCAAGAAGCAGGCCTTGAAGCGCGGAGCTTGTGCACGCGTTTGCATTTCGTGCTGCGTGACTCACTTGACATTTTGGGAGAGCGATGAAATCATGAATAAGTGCGCTTTCCAATATCAATGGTTGCACACGCAAGGATGGCGATAAGTCCACACGACCAAGCGGGGGGTGTCACGACGAAGCAGAGTGTGGCCAGTGGACAAAAAAAATGCGTGCTAAGGGCGAGAACGTACATCCCAACCTCCGAAGTAAGCCACATTCACGCTTTCCAGAAGGAAGTTTCCGAAAACAATTAAACTAGAAAGAACAGTCCAAACTCCCGCCTGCAACAGCACCGCGTCGTGCAAGGCTTATTCGTCAAGTCCCAGAAATCCGTTACGGGAAAGCAGGTGGAAAAACCCTTCTGATTGCGGGAGTTCACCTCATCTACTGCTTCCAATAAGATGTTTGTGCGCAGTCTAAGCACTTCTACAAAATTCTTTTTGTCGCCGGGAGAGCTCTGCATATCATCGACTGCGGTCCACGCTGATATCCAGTTAGGGCTGGGCTTTTGATACGTTTTTGTTTTGGTCACACGTTTAAAAGGAGAGGCGTCACGCGCTTTGATATCGCAGACGCAGCGGCGAATATCTCTTCGCCCAAGGTTGCGGGTGGTTTGTCTTCGCGCAAGATTAAAACGATCGCCTCTTACGAAAATTCCAGTGGGGCGTTGAGAAACACTGCTCGTGAAAACCATCGTTAACACGGGGCGAGAAACTAGAAAGATTTACAATCGAGCTTGATGCACATAGCTACACGTTGGAACTCTTTCAACAGCCTCGCACTCAACCGAAAATGTATCTGCAAGCTTGTGAGTTAAAATCCACAATGAATACACTGTAGTTATTTTTCCACGTGCATGAAAACGAGCATCAGCATACAACCAACAAGAGGTTCTCTTCACACGAAGCCAGAAGGGACATTCAACTGGACCGACGATTGATGATCTATCTTTCAAAGTATGATGAATCCACCTCAACTGTGATGAGATGCTCTCTCCCGTCCGGCGTGCTCTCGTCTCTCGTCCAGCTCAGACGAGAGCCCACGTCTCAAACTCACGCTCGTGTCTCAGACTCACGCTCATGTCTGATGACTCTGTCGAGTTGGACATAATCGCAACCTGACGTGAGACAGTCGAGTGACACTCAAATGTTTTAACGGTAAGGATCGGCTTTGCACATGTATTCAACTGTTCATTGGCTGTCTAAAGTAGTTTACTTACGAGAGGACTTTCAAGCTTGATTCTGGTCACGGCACGTGGTACACATTTGACAATATTCCCGATTCCAGCACCACGCAGATGTAACAGGGGCGACACGTAGGAAAAGACGCATTCTTTGGTACTGTAAATTAATCGAATGGGGCGGGGGCGAGTAGGGGGATGTAGGGGAGGGGAAGGGGGAGGTGCGTCGGGGAGTATGTTAAGAAGCTCAGCAGTTTATGGGAGGACTGACGATAAACATCCCCGCCATAAAATCCTATGGTGTTGTTTACCCCGTTTTCGGGGTCCGTTTTCGGGGTAAAATCGGTGCCGATTTGCCCCCCCAACTTCCAGGCCCGCTCGTAACCCCGCATGGGGCTTCACTATGGGCCCCCATAAGTTAATTCCACAAGAGAGCACACCGCTGAAATTTTTTATTGGCCTCTTAGGAATATTCCTAGTATCTACTGTACGATTGTACACCTGACGTCTGCTAAATGAGTGGAGCCAGTCACATTGGCGGTCGCTGACATGTCCGTACCATGAGAGCCGCCGCATCGTATTTGAGGCACTCGTCTCGCGCATTTCGCGCATTCCCAAGAAACTCTGCAGGAGATTGCATGTGGCGGTAATATATTTCAAATTATTTATCGCGAAGTTTTTTCCCGTGTGAGGCCTTGAGAAAGCAAGATTGGAATCTATACCCGGATTGCAATACATTGACATAAACGTTGACTCTCGTGTGACCTCTGAGCGGAGGAAGACACACATGAGATGACTCAAAATTGAAACTCTCAACAGGAACGACGCTTTGCTTTGTACAGTAACGGGCATTCTGAAACGGATATTTCATATTTACGATCACCACAATATATGCCAGAGCTGGAAGCTTGCGAAAAGTCTTTAATTTTTTCACTTCCGTGCTTTGCGAACATTGTTGGATATTGCTGGAAGTGACGCCCCGACTGTCATTCCTATAGTTAGGGTGTATGACTGTCACCGGTCCCAGAACCCTAGACCCCGAACATATAACGGGAAGACTCGGTATTCCGTTTATCTATTCTGATTACCACTCACCCCGAATATACAGTCAAGCTGATATATTCAGCAGGTTTGGTACCACGCACGCTTAATTTTACACTGCGATTTTGGCCATGATTGGCTAAACACCGACGCTTGAGATGGGGTGAGGAACCCGCGCTAGAGAGGTTTTCGGTACGGGCGGTATGGCTCGGTTACGGACGCGCGGTTGATTGGACATGATTGGGTAGCGCTGACGACAACTTATTTTCCGTGAAGTATCGTTGGGCTGGGTATTGTTGTTTCTGGTCTCTAGAACACCGTCCGACATTGATCACGCCTTTTCTTCCCACACGACCGCGTGAAATTTGCTGTTTCCCTGATTATCCTCGACGACCCGCCGCAACTCGCTAGCCGTCGCCCACGCCGTTAGCCTCACCTCGCATTTTTTCACCTCGCCCTGTCTCTGCAGTCATTTCACTATGGGTACTTCTACGAGATCTCACACTGCGGCCGCACGCCGCTCACTAGTTACAATTTTCGACGATGCCGCAGCTCGACATGCGACCACGCCCGCTACTCCTACGGTTTCGGCTGCACCAGCTGCCCAGTCGGCAGGGGCATTGTTCCTCGACGCGGTCAAACGTCTGGCAAAGGAATCTGCTGAAATCTGTATAGGCAGCCCTGACTGGGAGTCCCGGTGCAGGCCCCTATGACAGACTCCTAGGACCAACACTGGACTGCTGACTGATCTATAGGTTCGTGCTGTGACACACGCTGTGTCACAGGTAGGCTAGAGACCGGGTATATCTAGCTTAGGGTTTATTTATCTTGAGAGTTTATCCACACAGTTCGGGAGTTTCTGATATCTAGTGAACTAGGATATTCCAGTAGGTCGTGGCCCCATCCACGCTTTTATTCCACTTGCTGATTTGGCCATGATTGGCTAAACGGCCGCTTGGAGAGGTGGTGCGCGCATGCGCGTTTGGGTGCGGCTAGGAGTTATGGTATGAATTGTTTGCGGTAAGCAACTGGGAGTGGCGGCCATGGGGACCGCGCCTCGTTACGGACTAGTCTTAGCAATGTTCGGATCCAGTTTTGCACCGGCACTGGCCCTGCTGGTTACTGTTTTCTGGGCTGGTGTTCGCGACACCTTCGACTTCGACGAAATCTTCGAGTGCCCCTCGCCGCTCCACTCTCTCAGCTTCTCTCCGCTGCTGACCATTACCATTTTTTCCGCTACCACACCCAACCGCGCGGCTGGTTACCACCTCCCCTTTGGCTTTTCAGAGTATGGGTATGTTAACCCGAGCGAAGAAGTCCCTGGACAGGGACAGTGACATCGACGCCTCGCTGAGGCTATTAGACGGAGTTCGGAACAGTCCGACGGTGCGTACGCCAACTGTTCCGAACCCCGCTCCGAGTTCAAACGAAGATGCAGACGTGGCGACCAGGAAGTACTTGCAGGAGCAGAGCAAGCTGGTTGACGACGTCTACAAAACGCGTCTACACCGCCAGTGGGCCAAGGGTATCCGCGAGGATGTCCTTGGTGACAAAAAGCACCATTTCCGCGGTACGGACGATGCTGGCCTCCTCTCCGAGCTGGTGGTGCAGCTGCGTACGGAGTTTCATTCCGCTGGGCTGGAGTTGGCATCCTTTGACCTCGACGACCCTCTGGCTTGTGTGGTGACCAAGGTCAACGGCTTGCTCTTCGACGTTCTGGCTCTGGTTATCGAGAAGCACAGCAACGCCTACGTCTGGTTGACTGGTACCGACGCCTCGTCTGACCGTGATGGACGGCGAGCTCTTGTGGATATCATCAAGGGCTGCGTACCAGTGGCCCTGCGTGAGTCGCACCAGGAGGAGCACGCCGCGTTGCGTTATCCCGCAGACACTGACCCGCAGCCCATCTTGGCTCGGGAACAGCGTCTGGTGCGGGATAACAAAGCTACGGACTGGACACCCACCGAGGAGACCAGGAAGCTCTCCTTGTACAACCGGCTAAACCCGGTGTTTTACACCGCGGTCAAGGTGCGGTATCCTCTCGCGGCCGATCTCGCGCATGTCTCCTTGGCGTCTCTCCGCTCCCTTGTGGTGGAGATCTATCAGGCTTGGGCGCAGACGGGGGCGGGGAAGGCGGTCTCGGGCAAGAGCGGCATCTCCGCGCAGCTCTCCAGCACCGAGTACGGCGCCCTCCTCAACAAGATCAACGAGCTTCAAGACTTGCTACGGCAGCAACGCGGGGCGGACGCGGCGCGCCGCCGGCGCAGCAGCAGCGGCAGCAGCCGCAGCGCGGTGCGCAGCGGGGATTCCGTGTCGGCACGCACCCGCTGCCTGCAGTCGGTTTCGACCGTGACGACCAGAAGGCGAAGCCCTTCTGCGGGAGGTGCAAGAAGGCGGGGAAAGGTGAGCAGTACCATTTCTACCGCGACTGTCCGTTGGGCGGGCGTCAGCATCCCCCGCACTCGGCCGCGGCATTCTGCATTCCCATCGACGAGGAGGACGCGGAGGGGGTGCGTGCATTGGCCATGTGTGCCCTGTTCCAGCAGGCGGCGGACGATGGGGCCGAGGCTTTTGCCACTGCGGCATCTACGTACGGGCCGCCTGCGGTACTCTGTGCGGGTGCGGTGGGCGGGATCGACGTGTCCGCCTACGGCTTCACGGTGGAGCCGCAGCAGCCTGCTGACGAGCCCGCAGGTGACGACATTCATCAGCGGCTGGACGATCTCGCCGCGGAGGTCCATGCCGCGTCGAACTGCAAGGTGCACTACACCCACGCATCCTTCCCACCGCGGGCGGTTCTCGAGCCGCATGCATCGGCTCTGGTGTGCGGCCCCGCGGCAGCGGGGAACATGCCGGAGGAGCAGGTTCCGGCAGGTGGTGCGGCGGCATTGGCATCCGCCGTGCCGGCCCCTGCTATACCTGTCTCGCAGGAGGAGGATGTGGAGCCCGTGCCGCTTCAATCGGCGCGGGTGACTGCCACGACGGACGGTGAGTTCCCTGGGTTCGTTCAGACGGTCAACCACGCCGCCATCGCGCCGGTTGACCTCACCGGCTACGACACCGACGACTACGAGGACTTTGCCGACGGCAGCTTCCGGCTGAAGCCGCGGGGTCCGCCTCCGTCGGCCAATCATGCTTCCGGGCCGCCCGTGGACGGGCAGAGGACCTACGGTTGTGGGAAGCCGCCCTGGGGCTTTCCTGCCACGGTTGGACCATGGGGAATTCCTTTCCTCCTTTCACTCGTTCTTTGCATCTCGATCATGGGGGTGGCAGCCGTGCCCGATGCTCAGTCGGCTGCGGGATTGCCTTCGCCTGGTGGTGATCTCGATTGGGAGACTCCGTCAATTTTCTCCACGAATGAATTTGTTGAATCTGTGATCCCGGCTCAGGGTTTCTTTGTGACTGACGATGTGCCACCGCTGGAGCCGCCTGAGCCCCCTGACCTCTTTCAGGACCTTGCTCAGGCAGATTTGGGCTTTGACATGGCTCACTACTACGGTATGGCTTTGCATGAGGCCGGTCCTCTTGATGTGGAGCACTACTACGGTGCTGGCTTTTTCACATCTTACTACGGCATGGACTTCCGTGAGGCCACCACTGGCTACTTTGGTGCTGTCGATTGACTTCTTGTTCACTCTGGATGCACACCAACATGGTGGTGTGCGGAACTCCGGTGACTTCAACAACTTTTATGGTTTATGCTTTTCTTTTTTGACATCAGGCATGTGGCACGTGTGGGTGGACGGGGGTTACATACTTAAGTGCATAATTTCGGAAAATGTTATTATACGGCTTGATATTTTTGGAGAAGTTTGGAGAAGGTTTGGACAAACTCAAAAATATAAAATTTTGACATTTAGGGTTTAGGAGTAGTCGTGCGGGGCCATTTTGGTCACGGCAAACCGCAGGAAATCGTGTTTTGCACTTGGCATGCATGCGCGTCGCATGAATGTGTTGATAAAAGGTCACCGCCGAGTTTGGGGAGGTGCACCAAGTTAGTTGAAGGCACTTGAAAGTTGCATAGCCAAGATTTTAGGGTTTTAGGGTTGCTGGCGGGTGAAATATTGGCTGTGAGAGCAGGGGTTTCGCGTATGCGGGGTCCGCTATAAAGTGCATAATTTCGGAAAATGTTGTTATACGGCTTGATATTTTTGGAGAAGTTTGGAGAAGGTTTAGACAAACTCAAAAATATAAAATTTTGACATTTAGGGTTTTGGAGTAGTCGTGCGGGGCCATTTTGGGCACTGCAAACCGCAGGAAATCGTGTTTTGCACTTGGCATGCATGCGCGTCGCATGAATGTGTTGATAAAAGGTCACCGCCGAGTTTGGGGAGGTGCACCAAGTTAGTTGAAGGCACTTGAAAGTTGCATAGCCAAGATTTTAGGGTTTTAGGGTTGCTGGCGGGTGAAATATTGGCGGTGAGAGCAGGGGTTTCGCGTATGCGGGGTCCGCTAGAAAGTGCATAATTTCGGTAAATGTTGTTATACGGCTTGATATTTTTGGAGAAGTTTGGAGAAGGTTTAGACAAACTCAAAAATGTTATTTTTTGACATTTAGGGCTTTGGAGTAGTCGTGCGGGGCCATTTTGGGCACTGCAAACCGCAGGAAATCATGTTTTGCACTTGGCATGCATGCGCGTCACATCAAAATTGTGATGCCCCAAGTTTGTTCAAATGCTTGAGCATAAATATGCAAAAAATGTTATCATTATTGCATTGTGAATGCCAAATCCCATACTATATATTTGAATGCAAAAATTACAACAGTGATAACACGCGCTCATGCTCGGCAGCAGGCATCTTGTACACATCCCCTCTTTTAACTAGGCGCACATCGGTTGCACGCACGGCTTCACAAGAGATCAAGCACTTTTTACTTGTGTCTAGTATGTAGTCATCTCTCACATCGGCATCTTCCCATTCAAAGTACCTCCCAGAAACCACAAATTCTCCCGGGGCAAAATATTGCCCATAGTCATCTCGGCGCCCCCTAGGTCCAACCTCCGTCACGGCGGATAACGCCTTCACCAAGTAGTAGGCGTGTGTGCGGTCCGCCGGGTCTCGGTGGACCGCGATGATGCATCCGCGCCGCACCGCTACACTCACATCACTCGCATACTCCTCCACCAACTCCCGCACCCTTGCCGCGTCCGCACCCGTTGCGGGCGTCAATTCCACCTCCCTCCACAAATCCACATGCGAGCTCTCCAAACAGTTCTCGGACGTCGGCATGGACGACACACATTCTGCATAGCATGACACGCAATAGCATGTCCTGTCGCGCACCAGCAACTTCCCCTCCACGCCCGATCGCACCGAATGCAGTTGCAAAGTGCGCTCCAAAGATTTGTATGCGATGCGCGCCGTGTGATCAACCGCCGACAAACCTCCCGCCACCTCTTTCGTCGCGTCCTCGGGAACTAGATAAAAAAATCGTTGATTGAATGCGGCCCTCGACTTCGTGTAGCTGGTGTCCGCGCGTGTGCGCAACCTCTCCACACAAAAAGCATAGAGATCGGCCGCACACAAGATCTTCCCATACCATTTGTCACCCTCCGAAATTACCGCCACCGCCGCTGCATGCTTCACGTGTGCCCCCGCTCCATCCTGCTCCCCTTTAGCATGCGCCGTCTCAAAGAAGTTCCGCTGACAAGGAATCCCCGGCGACCATTCCATTTTGCTGTTTCCCACGTCCGCGAATCCCGCCGCGCACTTGTTCTGCCCCGCACAACCATCCGCCCATTCGTGAATAAATATTGGCTTCGGAATCCCCCTTTTCTCAAAGTACTCCTTGATGATCACCTCTCGCATGTACTGAATGAATCTGTGATCATGCTTGCGGTCATCACTGATAAAGTACACATAGTCCTTTATCACAACCGGGTTCTCCGCCGTGGACTCTACCCCATCGACTTCCTTGCACGCGTGCCGCCATAATACACACACCAACACAGTAGCCTGCTTCACCACCCAGTGCAAACTCTGAACTTCCCTCGGGATGTTCAACGAATGGTTCTCGGAGAAGTCGAAACACCACGCCGTATGCCCCAACGGCAAATCCGTGATACACGTCTTAAATTGACGGTGCTGGTGCAAGGCCATGAATGTATGGTAAGCATAGGGACGCAAAAACGGGCAGTCCCCGACGCCATTTAGCCTCCGCCACTTCCACGATTCCGACGCCGCGTCCTCGCACAGAAAGCGTCCATTGCACCGACAGTTTGGCGACTTCCCCGGTTCGTGCCCCAGCAACAGCGTTTGCAGCTTAGATATCAACGCCCCCAATTTCGTCTTCTTCTGCAAAAACTGCAACCTCCTAACCTCTTTCCCTTCGTCGTCGTACTTGCCCGTACTCAGAGTCTCATAGCACGACCACCTCACCTCCTCCGCATATTGCACCTCCTTCTCGCACACTTTAAAGTTCTTCAAACCTCCGCACTGTTTGCAGGTTTGCAACAGGCACTCTATGCGGTGCTTATCCCCTTCACGCGGGCACAACAGACTCTCCGCGAACGTGGAGGTAGACTTCCCCGCCTTCACGATGCCACACACTTGCCCCGTCGGCGCACCCACCGCGCTCTCCCTCTTTTCCTCCGCCGTCCGTGGCACTCGGGGGCAACACTTCTTATCCTTGCACGGGCACTTCTTGTGCACCGCCTCCCGTGCTTCGTCGAACCCTTTAAGCACCATGCGCATGTCCTCGTGATACCTACAACAACAAGAGATGTTGTCCCTTCTTGTCAACCGTACCACATTGTGCGGTTTGCAAACTCCGCCTTCTCAAACGACCTTTGCCCCACCTTCACGCTTGGATATTTCGCCACAAATCTCCGGTACACCACTAGTTGCGAAGCCTCAAGCCAATGCTTGCTAACGTACTCACGGGGCGTCTTAAGCTTCCCCGTGTGTGGATCTCTTGCCAACACCACGTCCTTCTTACAAGGACTCACGCGCGTGTTGTCCGGGTGCAACCAAAAGTCGCGGATGAGTGCACAAGTGGCTTCCGCCATGCACACTGAACGACGCCCACGTCGCTTGGGGCGCGTCACACCCACGTGCAAGCTCCTTCGTGCACGCTCGGCATTGCCCACCCTCGCACCCGCCAGCATGTTTTTATGCCCCGTGATGCCCGCATATCCTACACGCTTATGCACGCCTAACATTGTTGTCGCTGCGGTTAACACTTGCCCCTCTTGCATGTTCTCGCCAAACACTGCGGCCGCCACCGCAAGCTTGTGCTCCTCGTTCAAGTTAGAATTCCTACTCGACAGCGCCCCAAAGACCGCAACCAGGTTTTCTAGAATGCAGTCCATAGCTTTGGTCTTCGCCATTTCTGTATCACCGAACAACGCTGCGCGACAGCGTTGCAGTACACCTACTGCCACTTCCTTTGGCAGCGTTTCAATGTACCCCCTCACCGCTGAAGCGATGCGGTTTGGGGTCCTACTAAAAATCTCGCTCATCTTCCCTATCCAGTGGTTCCTGTTTCCTCGCTTCAGTGGCGTGTATTCCTGTGGTCTGTCAACTTCGTGACGTGTCAGCGACCGACGCAAACCATCTTCTTGCCCCTCTATCCCTCCTTTGGACACTTCGCGCGAAGTGTCCAGTTCGTCTGGAGAAGAACATTCCTCTTTGTCTGAGCTGTCAGGAATCTGACAATTGCGCAAGGGCGTGGAAGTCGCCTCAGCTCGTGCAGACGCCCAAATATCGCACCCCGAATCCAACTTGGTAACCAAGTGTCGAAGCGTCGGCATAGCTTCTTGCGGTAGGGGCCACACTCCAAGAGGTATGGTGCGTGCGGAGTCGCCTACTTCTACTAGAAGAGGTAGCAAGTCCATAAGAATTGGCGGGATATCCCAGTCTGGTCCAGGATTGTAGCTCGCGTCTGAGCCGCACAAAGCTAAAAAGACGCTCATAGCTAGAATGACATGCATGATTCCACATAACTGCCCTAGTAGCCAACGTCGATCATCCCGAACCACGGTGAACTTCACGTGGCCTTCCACGATGTGCACCCCTGCTACAAAAAGGTATGCGCACTCCTCAACAGTCGTTCTCACGCATTTTGTCACAGATCATAATAGTTCATAATAGCTTCGGGCTCTTTACAAATAAAGTACAACCGCACCGTTGAAGCTTGTCGGATTGGGGCGCCGCTTCGTCCCACCTATATCGTTGTCGTTTCTACCACGCTAACCACATATCAAATATACATGAAATATATTCGTGCGAGGGCATGAGCTTCCTCGCACTTCCATCACCGGTCACATTCTTGAAGAATACGAACGCGTTTCACTTCGAAATGGCGTGAAGTGCTTCATGATGTGGCGCTTTGGAGTTCACCAAATCTGTCAGCGCTCCACATCATAATTTATATCGGTGGCATAATGTTGTGTGCATCGTGATGTGGCGCTTTGGAGTTCGATCAAGTTTTATCGACGGACTCCAAATCTGTCAGCGTTCCACATCATAATTTATATCCGTGACATAATGTGATGTGCATCTTGATGTGGCGCTTTGGAGTTCGATCAAGTTTTATCGACGGACTCCAAATCTGTCAGCGCTCCACATCATAATTTATATCCGTGACATAATGTTGTGTGCATCGTGATGTGGCGCTTTGGAGTTCGATCAAGTTTTATCGACGGACTCCAAATCTGTCAGCGCTCCACATCATAATTTATATCGTGACATAATGTTGTGTGCATCGTGATGTGGCGCTTTGGAGTTCGATCAAGTTTTATCGACGGACTCCAAATCTGTTAGGGTTCCACAGCGAAATATTTTTGCGTGGGATATTTGTATGTGCATGGTGATGTGGCGCTTTGGAGTTCTGGACGGACTTGAAGGCCCAAGACTCCGCCTTTACTGAATTGACTTATGCTCCTGAAACCTAAGAGTAAGTAGCACGTTAACACCTTGCCCCAGAAACATGGGGGCGAACCGTGGAAAACAGGCTGTTGTGAAAGCTATTGCGAAGAAGAAAGAAGAGAATGTAGTGAAATGTGTGGTCCGCGATTGTGCGGTCCCGAGAACTATTGTACCGAAGATCCAATGCAAGACGTGCCAGGGCTACTTTCATTTCGCGTGTTCTAGCAATGAGGAGGTTGGAGTAATATGCAAGCAGTGTGGTCCTCGGCCGGGGAAGTGCGTTTATTGCAAGAAAAGCGCGAGCATCATGACTTGTGGTGTTTGTGGAGGTGGTTTCCATCCTTCATGTCAGCGAAAATTCGGGACTGGCGATTGTGGTTTGCTCACAAATCAAAAGAACTGTGGGCGCAAGGAGTGCGAGCAGCGATCAGAGTGTACTGCTAGTGAAGTGGCGGAAGATGCCACCGAGGCCACCGTTAAACGCTGGCCTCAATTGACGCTCCCCGCGCGTTGGCGGGCTTGGCCAAGGAAGCGCAGAGTTCTCGAAGAAAGTCCTTGGACTGGCCTACTAGCGCGCTGAAGACCGGCGACGCTGGTGAGCACATTTTTCAAAGTGGTCCAATAATATAACGTTGTAATGAGTTTTTAGTTCTATTTATGTTTCTCGTCCTACTTGTGTAAACGTGCTTGGTTTTGGTGTTCTATGAATTAGGTGGGCTCGCCACGGCTCCGCCCTCACCCCCACCGCCAGCACCAGATGAGTCCTGCTTCATATGCGAGAAGGACGATGCACGTGGTGTCCACAGGTGCTCGCACTGCAAGGCTAGCTACCATAACGTGTGCATGGTAGCCAAAGGCATTGAAGAGGTGAACAATTGTGGTAGGCCGGAGTGCATGGCGAAGCGCACGGTCTACCCAACCTCCCAAGCCGAGAGAGACGCTGTGAACCTCGCAAAACATGGTGCCATGCTGCTGGAAGGCGCGCTCGAGAACAGTTTGCCGTTGCTTGCGGTGCCGTCGGCGCGGCCCCCGCCCCTTGTTCAAGCGGCCACACCCGAGGGCGTTCGGGTGGGTGTAGAGGGGCCGTCGGGAGGGGCGGAGCAACCCGCGCATGCTCCCGCCCCCACCAGCACGGAGGTGCCCGCACCCGACACCGCAGGGCTGGTAGTGAACGCGCCGTCGGGAGGGACGGCTCAACCCGCGGATGCTCCCGCCCCCACGAGCACGGAGGTGCCCGCACCCAAGACCGCGGGGGTGGTACCGGACGCGCCGTCGGGATCGGCGGAGCAACCCGCGGACACTCCGGCACCTGCCTTGTCCATGCTCTCGGAGTTCTCGGCATCGGCTCCCCCACCCCTTGAAGCGGCCACACCCGAGGGCGTTCGCGGGGGTGGAGAGGAGCCGTCGGGAGGGACGGAGCAACCCGCGCATGCTCCCGCCCCCACCAGCACGGAGGTGCCCGCACCCGACACCGCAGGGCTGGTAGTGAACGCGCCGTCGGGAGGGACGGCTCAACCCGCGGATGCTCCCGCCCCCACGAGCACGGAGGTGCCCGCACCCAAGACCGCGGGGGTGGTACCGGACGCGCCGTCGGGATCGGCGGAGCAACCCGCGGGGGGTGTAGAGGAGCCGTCGGGAGCGGCGGCTCAACCCGCGGATGCTCCCGCCCCCACGAGCACGGAGGTGCCCGCACCCGAGACCGCGGGGGTGGTACCGGACGCGCCGTTGGGATCGGCGGAGCAACCCACGAACACTCCCGCACAGGCATTGCCCGTAGGTGGCCATCAGCGGAAGCCTCGGTGGGAGGACCTGGATCTGCCGCAACGTGTTCACTCGTACAACAAGTACATTAACTTTAGGCCGCGGTATGTGTATGGCGACGGCTTTGGTGGGAAGGAGGGATACGCCGAGAAATCGAACGGGAAATTCTCGTACGGCGGAGTGGTGTTTCACCAGGGTCACTCGGGGGGGTATGTGGTAGGCTCAATCCTGCACATAAAGAATAAAGGGTGGTTTGTCCATTGCGGGGGGCCAATCGATGGGCCGAACGCCGACCCGGAGATGTTTCACACCTTCCGCATGAACAAGCTGAACGTGGGCGTAACGGACAAAGCCCGAGGGGAGGCTTACTTCCGTGACAACGAGCAGATCGACAAAGTGTTCCAGGTCCTCCGGAAGTTCGTGCCTCAACAGATTGCCGTGGAAAAAACGAAGGGCTTCCAGGAGGGCGTGTCCGTCACGGCCCCGTTGAGGCAGGTCAATACGGCGGACCGGGTGGAGTTAGGCCCCAGCGTTACCCGTGACGACTACCTCTTCGTCGACAAGGACGCGGCATCCGTTGCCCCTAGCCGTGGGGGCGCGGGTTCCGAGGGGGATACGGTCACGGAGGATGCTGCACCGCCTGAGACAATTGCGTCTCAGGCGGTGAAAGGAAGGAAGCGCATGAGGTCGGATTTGGCTGACGGCCACACCTTGCAGAAGCGGGTTGCCGCGCCTGCGCACCTGGCCGTTCCACACCGAAGGGGGAGCCAAGCACCGAGCGACGTGTCGGGTAGGGCACTTGATGCTGGCACGGGGAAAGGCACGGGGAAAGCTGGAGGTGGTCGTTCTCGAGGCCGGAGGTCAAGTGTCGGCAGTGGGGTGCTGTCACTATCACAGGCGGCGCAGGTGTATGTAGAGGAAGGAAGAAGTGGACCTGTGCAGGTGGGCGTGACGAGTGAACAGCTGGAGGAGCTGTTGAGGAAGCAGGGAGAGGAGTTTGGTCGGAGCTTGGAAGCGTTGGAGCAGAGACAGCAGAGCGCACTGGACCGGCGCTTAGAGCTGGAGCGCGCTAGTTTGGAGACGCTCCTGCCGCAAGTGCCGGCCTCCGAGGAACCGCGTCCGGCACCTGTGGCGTCGGCGACGCCCACGGCGGAGCAAGGGACGGAGGGTGAGATCTCAGGTCTGGAAGCAGTTCGTCAGGGCGTCCCGCAGGCCCAGCAGCAGGAGGAACTCCTCCTGGCCCAGCACCTGCAGCAACTCCCACAGTCACAGGCTCAGGTTCATCAGGTGCTGCAGCCCCAGCAGTTTCAGCAGGTGCTGCCGCCTCAGCAGCTTCAACAGCCGCAGCAGCCCTTGCAGCTGCAGCAACTCCCGCAGCCCCCGTCTCAGCTTCAACAGGTGCTGCCGCCTCAGCAGCTTCAACAGCAACTCCCCGCAGCAGCCCAGGTGCTGCCGCCCCCAGCTGCAGCAACTCCCGCAGCCCCAGTCTCAGCTTCAACAGGTGCAGCTACCCCAGCAGCTTCAACAGATGCAGCAGCTCCGGCAGCTTCAACCGTTGCTGCAGCCCCAACAGCTTCAACCGGTGCAGCAGCCTCAGCAGCTTCAACAGCTGCAAGAACTCCAGCAGCTTCAACAGCTGCAACAACTTCAGCAGCTCCAGCAGCTCTCGCAGCTTCAGCAATCCTACCAGCTGCAACCACAATTGCTCGCGCAACCCCAGCTATTCGCGCAACCCCAGCTATTCGCGCAACCGCCGCAGCTGCTCGCGCAACCCCAGCTGCTCGCGCAACCGCAGGTGCTCGCCCAACCACAGCAGCTCGCCCAACCAGCACAGCAGCTTTTCACCCTGACCGCGGATCAATTGCAGGACCTTGCTCGTGGGGCTTCACGCTCACGTGTTTCCTTGGAAGAGCTGTTCGACAGGCGCTAGCTTAGAAATCGTTTGCCTAACTAAAAGTGCTATTTGAGCTGTCCCGAGAGCCGCATCTTGGTGCTTCGTGCTACAGTAAGCTGCAATTTTTGCATAACTCTAATAACCTGACACTACGGTAATTATGTCACTTGCAAGTATTCATACATTAGATTGTGTATGAACATTGGAATATAAGCATGGAAATGCACTTGCATATTGAATTGCTCTTTATTTTCAAAACATCGGCCGTGTGCATGACACGGCAACCATCCTGATATTTGCAGTGAACAAATTGGTCCCGCGCGGCTCCTGCAAAACCCAAAATATCAAAATATTGCATTATTTTGTTTCTACGAACCTTCTCCGATGTTCTCCAAAAATATTAAATCATACAATATAATTTCCCGCTTGTTATTGGCCTTGTAGCGACACATTCATATGCCGCGCATGCATGCCAAGTGCAAAATTCGATTTCCTGCCGTTTGCAGTGACCAAAATGGCCCCGCACGACTACTCCAAAACCCTAAACGTCAAAATTCATATTTTTGAGTTTGTCCAAACCTTCTCCAAACTTCTCCAAAAATATCAAACCGTGTAATATCATCATTTCCCGAAATTGTGCACTTTATAGCGGACCCCGCACACGCCGAACCCCCTCTCACAACTAATATTTCACCCACACCACCCCGCCAGCAACCCTAAAACCCTAGAATATTGGACATGCAACCTTTTACTGCCTTCTACTATCATGTTGCACCTTCCCAAACCTTGTAATGGCCTTTTATAAACTTATTAATGTGTCGCGCAAGCATTCCATGTGCACAACTTGATTCCCTGGTATTTGCAGTAAACGAAATGGCCCCGCACGGCTACTCCAAAACCCGAAATGTCAAAATTTTACATTTTTGAGTTTGTCCAAACCTTCTCCAAACTTCTCCAACCTTCTAACACTTCTAAATGTCATTTTTTCGAAAATTCGTCAAATTATGCATAAACGTACCACCCACACGTGCCACATGCCATCAACAAGTTATATTCTGGCTTGCTAGCTCGGTGCTTTTCAGTTGTTTAGCGGGTGCACAATGCCCGTAGGTTTCTGCACTTGTGCTAGCTAGAGGGTTTCCAATTTGTGTTTCAGAATTGCACAGTTGGATTAGCAGTTAGGTCTGTCAACCTTGCGCCTGCCCTAACTTATCTTACATTATCTGACTCTCCTAGACAGTCACCACCCACAGTGCTGGGGTGGTGTGCTGAAATCTGTATAGGCAGCCCTGACTGGGAGTCCCGGTGCAGGCCCCTATGACAGACTCCTAGGACCAACACTGGACTGCTGACTGATCTATAGGTTCGTGCTGTGACACACGCTGTGTCACAGGTAGGCTAGAGTCCGGGTATATCTAGCTTAGGGTTTATTTATCTTGAGAGTTTATCCACACAGTTCGGGAGTTTCTGATATCTAGTGAACTAGGATATTCCAGTAGAATCCTTCGACGAGCGCGCCGCCAAGCTCGTCATCAAGAAGGTGTACGACGACAAACATGGACGTTTTGATGGTACGGAGCCGAACGTCAGCTCCGTTTTCGCCCGTCTGGTACTGGCATTACGGGACATTTTCGTCACTGAGGAGTCCGCGTTTTCTTCTCTGTTCGATCTGGAGGATGCCACGTTGCCCGACGTTCGCGCCGAGGCGAACAAACTGCTATTTTCGACACTGGAATTCATCATCGCTCCGGTGTCGCCCGCGGCAGACTGGATGGAGTCTTCAGCGGAGGCACACCCGTTCGATGGGAAGCGGGTGTTGCTGGAGATCGCCAGGATGCTTCTGGACTCCGGCGGACCTTTCCAGGGCACCGCGGACCTTCTGGCCATCAAGATCAACCAGTTCGACCCGTCGCGGGCAATCGCCGCCTTCAACGCCGCTCTCCGGTCCGCCCGACGGAAGAGCACGCTCGACGACATGGAGGTCAAGTCACTCTTCATCAAGTCCCTCGACCCGGTCTTCTATGCCCCGGTTGTCAACCGCCTCCTGTTGCACGACCAACGTGCGGCGGAGTCCCTTGCCACCATTCAGCAATGGACCCGTGAGTGCCACGCACAACACGGGACGGATTCGCACGTCCCGCCTGCTACGCGCACGTTCTCCGCCCTCACCCTGGCTGGGCAGAGCGACGACGAGGATTACAAGACCGTCTTCAGCGAGCTCCGCGACCAGCTCTACGACATGAAGAAGGAGATCAAGGCCCTCAACAACCGTCTCGACGACACGAAGGGCTACACGCCCCGCAACGACAAGAAGAACGCCATCGGACGCGGTGGACATGGTGACGGCGTCCGCTTCGCAGCGAAACCGCTTCCCGAGCACGGGAACTTCCCGCAGAGCTTCCGTGGGATGTCTTCGGGTAAAGTGGCTTTCCACAAGCCCACCGGTACGTTCGTTCCGTTGTGCCGGCACCCGGCATGCTCCGCTACGGCAGAGAAGCATTGGCATCGGGACTGCCCGAACGGCGGGCCACGCGGACATGTTGGGGCACACGGTTTCAGCATTGCGGACAGCGAGGACGACATGCTCGCCGTGATGTTCCAGAACGCAGTGGACGACGACGACGCCGCCCGTTTCGACACCGTCTGCTACATTGCGGACGGCAAGCCGGAGCTCTACGACACCGCCTCCGCGTTCTCCTTCGCTGTCGCCGAGGAGCGGGTGCCCGACACCATCGACGAGTACCTGGGGTACCGCCAGCCCGCTGACACCCGCCTCGGGGTTTGCGCGGTTGGTGGTGCTACGAACATCCACAAGACCACAACTTCAAGATTCACGACGAGGTCCATGCCGACGCTTTGGACGTGCCACCACCGCCGGCACCGCCCTCCGCTCCGCAATCGGTGGTGTCCGACGCGGGGATGTACCCCATCAGCGCGCTACACGCGCACGAGCCACACGCGACCTTCATGGACAAGTTCGCGTTCAACTTGGACATCGCGGGACCGGAGCCGACCCTTGCAATGCACCACACGGGCCCCGTCGCGCCCGTGGACTCCGTCTCCGTAACGACGGACGACTCCGAGGATGATGACGAGTGTCTTCCGCCACCGAGACAGGTCTTGGGATGCGGCAGGCCGCAAATGGGTTTCGGATTCTCTGCCCTCACATCTCTCGCAGTCTGCCTGATGTTTGTTGTTTGTGCAACTGCCGCGCCTTCGCGTGGTTGCTCCGCGCCAACATCTTCGGCAACAGGGCGCATCGGCGACGAGGTCGGTGGTGCTGGTGTGATGACGCCCACAGCCATCCCGCCGGATCTCTACTGGCAGCCGGAGGGCTGGTACCACAGCTGGTACCGTGCTACGTACGGGTACGGGTGGACGTGGCTCCCATGCACCCCGCAACCACCTGAGGCAGCTCCAATTGTTGCTACGCCGCCCTCATCGGGTGGTGCTCCGCCATCGCCGGACTACGAGCCACCCGCCTGGGGCGGTGACACCGGAGATGCATTTTCTTCTTCAATTCGACACCGAGCCAGACCGATTGCACCCGGTACAACTGCCTGCGGCGACATCGTCACATCTTCAATTCTCTTAATTTGCTCTACGCATGATTTGACAAACAGTGGTACCAGCTCTCCTGGGCGCTGTATGCCGGGCACAGGTGTGTATTGTGCTCGGAGCGAGCGTGCCGGGCGCAGGCCTGTGATGTGCTCGAAGCGAGCGTGCCGGGCGCAGGCCTGTAATGTGCTCGGAGCGAGCGTGCCGGGCGCAGGCGTGTATTGTGCTCGGAGCGAGCGTGCCGGGCGCAGGCCTGTGATGTGCTCGGAGCGAGCGTGCCGGGCGCAGGCGTGTATTGTGCTCGGAGCGAGCGTGCCGGGCGCAGGCATGTGTTGTGCTCGGAGCGAGCGTGCCAGGCGCAGGCCTGTGATGTGCTCGGAGCGAGCGTGTCAGTGGGCGCACCAGAACCCATGAAAGTAAGGGTCCATCACCACCTGACCCGCGGAGGAAGTGTACCTCTCCACCAGATACTCCCCAAGCTCGACGCTCTTCTGTCCCACCACTAATGGCTTGCCGTCCTCGCTACACCTGCTCTTCAAAGCCGCACATCCCGTGACCTGGCAGTTATGCTTATTGAATGCCCCAGTAGAGTGCAGAGCCTGGAATGGCGCCGCGTAGTCGCCTGGAAATGCTCCATTTCCATGTCACACATATATTTCACCATGTCACAGAGGTCTTTTTTGCAGTCCCGAGTTCTCCTTCGTCCCGAACTCCTTCACATTCTTCTCAAGGACCGACTCCAAGGCTTGGTACTCGGTGATGGACAACGGGCCCAACACATTCCCGCAAAAAAGTTGTGTCGACTGCAGTGTCAGTGTCTGCACACCGGCTATACTCTCGAATTCCGGACCGAACTTTGCCAGCACCGCCTTCTTGTAATCCAGCTTCGGCTTGTTCAGGGAACGTGCCAGAGTGGTGTACAGGTGCCCTGAAGCCGTGGGTGTGTTCCCCCGTACCTCGGTTTGGCGTACACCATCCAATAGCACGAACCCTGGCATGTTCTTGTAAATCTGTGCAAACATACCACTTCAGTCCCTGTGGCATCAAGCACACGCTCAAACAAACAGCGAAGTATCCCGTGTACCTTCATGGGACAACCCTGGCAGAAAGCACAGGCCTCCATATACGGAGTTTCCAACCCCGAGCTGTTCGTTGTTTTGGACTCCCTAGTCTGCCACCTGTTCCTTCCCTATGTACATTTACAGGGTGGTGTGATGCTGGGTTCTGTGACCCGCTGGTCACCAGTCCCCAAAGAATTGTACTAGTACGCGTACAGTACTAGGTGACAGATCCCTAGGTCGAGACTTATTCGGTCTATATATTCGTTTATCTCGTTTATCAATTGACTCTTATATGTTATCGACTTTGAGTATCCCGATATATAGTGCCAGAGCTATATATCTAACAATGAGGTCGACGTCCAATGAAGAGTTCTGAACAACAATATATATGGTCCTCTCTGGAACCGTCAAAGCCACAACCGGAGATGTAGGCGTGGGCTTGTATAGCGTGTCCCAACGTCTCGGGAAAATATCGTGTCAAGTCGGATTCGGTTGTGCGCCCCCATGGGAGGCGTTGCGTGAGAAGATACACTCATGATTAAAATCCTATAGGTGGGAGCGTCGGGGTAAGGTGGCGATGGCGCGGAGAGGAGGAGACTCGCGGAAACGAAGATGGCAGAATGCAATCGCAACGTAAATAACTGCGAAGTCCCAATTGTAGAAATCCGGAAGTCGAATAACACGTTGCGCAAGAAGTCCGTGACAAGAAGTGATCAATTCCCAGTCAAACGGAAACGATCACGTGGACATCCAAAAATTCACGTAGGGTACGCTGCAACGATACACAAAATTACTCCGTAAGGACGGCGTGCTCTTAACACCGGAAAAAAGGTTATCGAGGAATAGAAAAGTGCAAAATGGGGAATAGAAATTTCAATCTGTTTTTGGGGAATAGATTATATGTCACATGTAACCATTAATTACTTCGATCGAGCGCCAAAAAAAAAAAAAAATCAAGCAGTCTGACTAGCGTACTCGGTACCCCGGAGGTACAAGCGCAAGCGGTTCAGCGTGTGCAATATTTTGCGTCTGGCACACCCCCTTCTTCTAAACAATTTTTTGCATGTAGCATGAAACATAATTTTTTCCACCATTCGATTCTAAAGCGTTTGTATTCATTAGGTGAATACCTTTCGTTTGAGCTATCGATTGGCCCCATCCGCAACCGCATCAGCTTAGCCTTCGCGACTGCAGCTAAGTTGGTGCGGTGTGAGATGGTTTCAACCACTTGCGGCTTTGCATAATAGGGGTTTTCGTGAGAATCTTCTCACGAAACTTGGCAGTGATATTGTTCATATCAATATCAGTGCACCCTCAAGAGCATATGGCAAGCCGTTGAGTATATTAAAGACGGCCGCGTGCTGGCATGATGCCTTTTGGGTTTGAAACCCAAACCCAAACATGCCAAACAGCGAAGGGCTTCCCGTGAGTTCCAGCGCACGTAACTTTGCAAAATATAATGATAAGATGCATATATTTCACTTTCCTGAAGTGCAAGTTTTGCGATAGCTTGTGCGCGAAGTTAACATATTATTTCTTTGACCCAGATTTATGAGTTTGTATATCACGCTAAAATCTGTGTCAAAGAAATAGTAATACCATTTTGCGCACAGACTTTCTTAGACCTTGTGCTTCGAATATATCAAAGATAATTATCTTGGCAATATTTCTACGCAGTTACGTGCGCTAGAACGCACGGGAAGCCCTTCGCTGTTTAGCATGTATTGGGTTTGGAAACATTCGAACCCAAGCCCAATAGATCTGCCAAAGAAATAAATTGATGGTTTTGCCAACAAGTTATCTCAAACCTTGAGCTTCTGAGAACTGAAAGATATGTGTCTTGTAAATATGTGTGCATAGTTTCGCGCGCTATAACGCACGGGAATTGCTTTTCAGTTTGGCATGTATTGGGTTTGGGTAAACTCGAACACAAACGCAATAAATCTCCAAAGATATAAATTGATGGCTTCGTGCACAAGGCTTTTGAGGCCTTAGGCCTTTGGCAACTAAAAGATATATATCTTAGTGATACTTTTGCAAAGTTACGTGCGCTGGAACTCACGGGAAGCCCTTTGCTGTTTGGCATGTTTGGGTTTGGGTTTGCATGTACCCAAACCCATTATGTGTAGCACGCGTTTTGCGCATAGCTTACATCAGAGGTTGTGCGTTTGAGGGTGCACCAATATTGCTGTTAGCAATATTGGTGCCAAGTATCGTGCGCTAGAACGCACGAGAACCCCTCCGCTGTTTGAGTTTTGATGCGATGTGCATGAAAGTTATAAGGGCCTCTCAGCTTAGCTCGCAGTCGCGACTGCAAACTGAGCTGATGCGGCCACGGATCGGCTCAGTCAAGAGCTCAAAAAACTCCTACCTAAGAGTCTAAATGATATATCTATGTGCATTACGAACGTTGGAAAATGTTTTCCCAATCTAATTTACTCGCAAACAGTGTGGGGTATACATACGTGCAGTGAAATATTCACGGCCGTGAATTTAATATTCACGGCCGTGAAATTAATATTCACGGCCGTGAATTCCAGATTCGGGAGGGCGTAAACCGTACAGTACGTTTATGTGAGAACTGAAGTCGGCTTGGTTGCAAAGACCTGTCTGGTATTTTCTCCAGGTATTTTCAGACGTGTTCCCAAAGTGACCAAAAACCGAACGATCGGCGATCGAACGGTTTTTGGTCACTTTGGGAGTGAGATCGTGAGTTTAGGCTTGGTGACAACACGCGAAACAACACTGAGTATTTTCAGACGTGTTCCCAAAGTGACCAAAAACCGAACGATCGGCGATCGAACGGTTTTTGGTCACTTTGGGAGTAAGATCGTGAGTTTAGGCTTGGTGACAACACGCGAGACAACACTGAGTATTTTCAGACGTGTTCCCAAAGTGACCAAAAACCGAACGATCGGCGATCGAACGGTTTTTGGTCACTTTGGGAGTAAGATCGCGAGTTTAGGCTTGGTGACAACACGCGAGACAACACTGAGTATTTTCAGACGCGTTCCCAAAGTGACCAAAAACCGAACGATCGGCGATCGAACGGTTTTTGGTCACTTTGGGAGTGAGATCGTGAGTTTCTAAGGCATGGTGACAACACGCGGGACAACACTCAGTGTTTAAGTATTACCAGTGTTTAAGTATTGCCGTCTGAAAATACTTAGAGAAAATACTCA
Organism: Cymbomonas tetramitiformis; assembly: GCA_001247695.2. Taxonomy (NCBI): domain Eukaryota; kingdom Viridiplantae; phylum Chlorophyta; class Pyramimonadophyceae; order Pyramimonadales; family Pyramimonadaceae; genus Cymbomonas; species Cymbomonas tetramitiformis. The sequence goes on along the minus strand of LGRX02001009.1, from coordinate 27,235 downwards.
CTGTTTGATTTGTTAAATATGCAATTTTAACTAAAGGCGGAAGGCTTTCTCTCCGGGAGTGTGCCCCTGTCCAGCGAAATAAAGATCTCTAAGATTGAATACTAATCTGAGTAATCTTTTGCTTCAAAATATTATCACATATTCCTACTTAGTATGATGTGGGTACCCGTTTCGCTTCAAAGAAGATGAAACCCCATAGCGCAACTATTGCGGGTTTCAAATTCCTTAAATTCCACCCGCTTCCGCCAAATGAACGCGTCATCCCACAACGAGATGTGTGGTTGACCGTTCAGTTTGTGCAATTTGTTTAGGGAAAACAACGCATACGAAATACTATTTTTGCTAACGCTTCCCTCATCCGTTGCCCAGGCTCTCTTGCAAACGAGCGCGCGAATGAGGGAAGAAACGCCTAGCGGAAACGTGGACGCGGTTGACATCCGCGTTTCCGCTAGAGGTGAAATTGCACTGCCAAACGGTCGGTATGTGTTTATTATGCTTATATGATATGCGTGATATGTTCATGCTGTGCAGGATGCGTCCCTGTTGGGCGTGAGTCGAGAGCTCGAATCACGCCCATGATTACCCCCCTCACAAGAACCGTCAAGCATCCTAGATTCCGAACGGATCTTGCTTCCAACCCATTCTAATTTGAGCAGAATTGCCTGCACACTCGGTATCGTGGTTCAACGAAAGCCCCGTATCTGGTTCAATGAAAGCCCCGTAATCTTGCTTGCGCAAACAAAGTTGTTCCTAACACTTATTATGTAGTCAACTGTACAAGGGAACCGTGGAAAGCAAGGGCAACGCACCTTTCATTTTTGATGGAGAATCTTTTACCCTGTCCTCTTTCTTGAATAGAGGACAATAAAATGCATACCATCAGTGTGTTCAACAGTACAACGATACCCGCCGTTGTCGCAAGAAAGGCACACCCTAGTGTACTTTTTCGGAGGCTTCCTCATGTTTGCAAAACGAAAGTGAACAGATGGGTGGGGGGGAAAAATTTAAACGCATTATTAAAAATTTAAACGCAAAATTTTAGACGCATATGCATGTGTCACAAACCTATTCCCCAAAAACAGATTGAAATTTCTATTCCCCATTTTGCACTTTTCTATTCCCGAATCATTATGCTACCCTTAACACCTTAAGGGCGAATTGCCATACTGCTCATACTGATCCTGTTTTCCAGAAAATTATTTTCACGCTTCCGGCGATAACTCAAGGTCTAGACATCTATTTACCACGATTCTTCGCATATCTTATGTTGCGGGGACTAGGTGGATGATATATGGCACCTCATTATCCCTCGCACTGTCACGGTCCTTGATGGACAAGATATGTAGCACGGCTGTTATTGAACTGCAACAGCTACGCGCAAGAGTTTGGTGGGGTATGAGTGCAGCAGTCTGGTGACCAGAAGTGCTTGCTTGAGCCCAATGCTCCTCATATACTCTAGTGCTCTCACGCGTCGCACGCGTTACCACCATCGGGTTGTGAACCCGAGAGCACTAGGTGAACTTGACGCATCGGCTAGACGATATAGCCATTGATGCTCGCATGTTGTTCAGTGCATGCTAGAAGCGAAGATGCGTCTTGACAGAACGATTCAGTTCGTTCTTTTAAAGATGTATCTTGCTTCGCCATCTCGATGCCATATACTTGGCCTCTCGATGACAGATGTCACTCACCTTAGGTGGATGACAGACATTCTGACTGTACATGTCATAGTCGACCGTACTGACAATACTTGACGACTGTATGTCATTATGACATGACATGACATGACATGACATGACATGACATGACATGACATGACATGACATGTATGACATGTATGACACATATGTCATCGGTCATATCCCTGACAGATCTCCCCTCTTGGAAGTGTTGTGACCTCACAATATAGGGTGCATACCTTTTGTATATGTCTTTGATGTCTTTGTTGTTGAGCTGGCCAGTCTTCTTACACCAGTGAGGCGTCCCTCGAGGTGTTTTAGGATATCGGGGGGAACTGAGTCCACTTTAAACCCTCACCTTACAGTTCTTAGGATGTAGCCCCCCATATAATACTTATAGTACTTCAGGGTTAGGATATCGGGGGGTCTCTATGAGGAGTCCACTTTAAACCCTCACCTGTACAGTTCTTAGGATGTTGCCCCCCTAATTGATTGGCGTTTCGTATTTCAGAGTGACGCTCAGGGTATCTCTGTCCGAGGTTTACGTTACGGAGAGATATCGCGCTTGCCGATCGACGATTTGACCCTTTGGGTACTTGTTTCCACGGCCTTATAATAGTGCATCCACCCCTTCCTCCCCTCCTGAAACTGCTATGGAGGTTCATAGGCCGAATGGATAACCTTCTTTTCCAAGGTTTGTTTTAATGCAGGCGGAGAAAGCGCTGCTTACGAGATATCGGAGGGATTGGTAAGTCCACTTTAATTCCTCACCCGATCTGCCAAACTCCTTTTTTTGGTCCGGTACGCGCGCTATGACGAACATTTCATAGATGGATTCGACAACGCGTACTAATGTGAATTCGTTTATTTAGTCATGCGTGTCAAACACAACTCAGGATCACAACTCCATCTACCTCAGAAGGTTCCGGCAGTTCAGAATGACTGGCCATAAGATCCGAATGACAAACCACGGTCCGGCAAAGGCAGTATAGCAGCTTTTATTATCCACAGATATGGTACCCGCATGTATGCGTATCTGTGCAAGGGTATGAATTTGTACAAGGTAGTGAATATATCAGCTGGACTGTATATTCGGTGAGACAGATAATCAGAATAGATAACCGGTGAGAATACTCAGTCTTCCCGTTATATGTTCGGGGTCTAGGGTTCCGGGACCGGTGACAGTCATACACCCTAACTATAGGAACGACAGTCGGGGCGTCACTTCCAGCAGCCACACCACGCAGGGTGGTGACTGGCAAACTAGGTGGTCACGGAACTGAAACAAACACCTACTCAGCTTCGGTGGAAATAAGCATCCTACAGGAGAACCTGTCCTTTCTGGCGGGGTAACTCCTGAAACTAGCAGTCACTGAGGCATACTGCAGAATACAGATACAGTTAAAACCCTAAATTAAGCCCATCTTGGGGCAACCTGAACCAACAGCATCACAATCTGGAGGCAGGCTAATCCAATCCCGTCAACTCTAGCCACGTCGAGAGTGCCCGGGAGAGCCGGTGCCTCTGTCCCAACGCCCAGGAGAGCTGGTACCACTGTTTGGCAAATCATGCGTAGAGTAAAATGAGAAAGTTGAGAAGGTGCCGATGTCCCCGTAGTCAGTTGCACCGAGTGCAACCAGCCGGGTCCTGTGCTCGATTGATGAAGAAGGTGCATCCTACGGCGGGGGCCACGCCGGAGGAGCAGGTTCCGGCAGGTGGTGCGGCGGCATCGGCATCCGCCGTGCCGGCCCCTGCTATGCCTGTCTCGCAGGGAAAGGATGTGAAACCCGCGCCACTGCAATCGGCGCGGGTAACCACCACAACGGACGCGGACGGTGAGTTCACGGGGTTCGTTCAGACCGTCAACCACGCCGCCATCGGGCAGGTTGATCTCACGGGTTACGACACAGACGATTACGAGGACCTCGCCGACGGCAGCTTCATCGTGAAGCCGCGGACTCCGGCCATTTCGGCAAATCATGCGGTCTCGTGGTGCATCCCGCACCTACGGTTGTGGCAAGCCACCATGGGGCTTCCCCGCACACGCGGACCCGTGGGGATTTCATTACTTTGTCTCTCTCTTTCTTTTGATCTCGATCATGGGAGTGGGAGCTGCCGCCTACACGGCGGCCAATGACATCGACTCTGTGCAGGTATCTCTGTGCTCTGTGCTGTGCAGGGGAGACTTATGCATCTACCCCGGTATATCAGAGCTGGGCCCCGTCACTCTGGATGCAGTACTGCACTCCCTGGGTGCTGCGACGGTGGTTCACCGGCCGCCTGACCCACTGGAGAGCGGTGCTGCAAGCTACTACCGTGGGCATTGTGGTGACGGTGCACCTCTGGACTTTGACCCCGAGTAGCTTTCCTTCTGGCTCTGGCAGTGCACCACTCTGGTGGTGTGCTGAGATGTGCTTTGACCTCAACATGGTCTTCAATTTGGTTTATGCTTTACTTTGACATCTACAATCTTCAATCTGGTTTGCTGCCACAGTGCTTTTCAGTAGTTTAGCAGGACCTGAGTACCTGTATATTTCTGCACTTGTGCCGGCTAGAGGGTTTCAATTTGTGTATCAGAATAGCACAGTTGAATTAGCAGTTAGGCTTGTCACCCTAGCTCCTACCCTAACTTATCTTGACTTCTCTGACTTACCTGTCAGTCACCACCCACAGTGCTGGGGTGGTGTGCTGAAATCTGTATAGGCAGCCCTGACCGGGAGTCCCGGTGCAGGCCCCTATGACAGATTCCTAGGTAGCCAACACTGGACCGCTGATCCGTAAGCCATCTGTGACACACCGAGTGTCACAGGTAGCTAGACTCGAGACCGTTCCGACTCCGTGACCGTTCCGGGTATATCTAGCTTAGGGTTTATTTCTTATGAGAGTTTATCTATATTGGTTCACTGACTGTCTGATATCTTGAACCGGGATATTCCAGTAGCCATGAACATGCCACCACTATTGACTTGATGTGATGAGTGGGCGATAGTGTATCATGGTCCAATATACAATGGGGGAAAATGTCATATCTTGATTTGAAGCAGCGAGCACTCTCCATGGCACGCACTTTGTCACCTTGCGGCCAGAACACTTCCGCACCACAAAGTCCCCACTCGATAAACCGAGTTTGAGGCAGGCATTGAAGGAAGGGTTGGGGACCTCGCCAAGTCCCCAATATGGACACCAATACTTCACGCAAATATCCAATAGTTGGCTACCGGGGTAGTTATGGATGTTTCCGCCTGTACCGATCCCATCACTGTAAAAAACGGTAAACGATATTTGACACGAAGTGGGAACTCCTTCCGCGCGATCGCGAGGTCAGACAGGATGTCATCATCATTTCACCGGAAATTTCCGGCGAAATTCACATTCGCGTTTCGTCACGTGTGTCGCTCGCGGGAAATCTGTTACGTTCCCACCTTTCTAACACTTTCTAACACAATTGCGCCTCCACTTTCAACTTGCATTCAATGCTGCATTATGGCTGTACCAGTTCGGGCGCCGAACCCAGAAGCTGACGCAGCTCGCCCATACAACCCCCACACTCTTAGACAGGCTAGGAATCACGCTATCCCTCCTTTTCGCCACTGGCGCCTAGAGTTCTATTCAGCGCGCGAAGAAGACGTCGACGAAGATCTTCCTTTGCAGTTTAGAGCGGATCTTCGTCGCTGGCTGCAAACTCGGGACTGCGGGTTTTTCTAAGTATTTTACTCCGCTAGTGGGATACCTCGTTTAACAGTCCCCGCGTGGTGGTAGAGATCCCTGAGACCTCTAACAACTAACAGCTGCGCGAAACTCTTCCAACCTAACGGTGCGCATTCGCACTATGACGTCCGTGGATGATTTATCCTCTGGTGCTCCTTCGACATTACCGCCAGCGGTCTTCACCGAAAAAACCATTTGTGTCGGCGCACAAGACTATCGCATTCCTCTGGGACCGATCTCGCGTTTCGAGCTTACATGGTGTTGGCAAAAAACCGCAAGGTCGCGCTATCCCAAGTTGCTTCCTACAACATACCTCCCACTATCCCGTTTCCAAGACTTCGTGCAAGCTGAAGGTATCTTTGCATCTCCGCCGGCGGATCCTAACCCAGTACAATTTAGGGTCAGCCGCGTACACATCCAGACAACTGCGAAACAGGAACGCGAGGCGAAAAAAAAGAAAACCACCCGGGTCCAAAAACCGCGTCCTACGCATGACGAGTACCCTTACAAACGCACGTTCCATTGTCGTTGTGGCTTCCAAACTACGCATCGTCAGCGTTCCTACGCCTCAGCACCTACTTGCCCCCCCCACTCGAGGTGTCATTCGACGTCCGAATACCAAACGCAAGAACAATCAAAGTGCTGTATACTGCGGTTGCCAGGCGGCCTTTAAAGTTGGCGTTCCACTTTGAACCCATCGGGACGACCCTGATCCAGTTATTCCAATCACTTACCTTCAGATGGAGCATCAGAACCACTGTGTAGCCTCATGTCTTCCTTACTGCGAGATCCCTGGGCACAACACGAAGGCCATCAATGGTAAGCGTCTGGGATTCCACCGTCAGGAGATCAGTGACGTCTTACGAGAGTTCTTGCGCTTTCAGTATCGGAATAACTCCAATGTCAAACCCAGAGATATCAAGCGGGCGTGGCGTGAAAGGCGGATTGCAGAAGGTGCCATGGTCTTGGATCCTTGAACTACTGGAGAAGTCTCCAAAGAGGTACGTCTACCTTTTAGATATTTCCGCATACCTCCAACTCCCCTCAACGACGCATGACTGCCCCACGGGATGCAACTGCCTTGTCCAACATGCGGCTTATGGCCTCCCCAGCATGCAACCTGGCCTCCCCCGACGCCACAACACGGCCCCACGCATGCTGGCCCGAGCCCACCCGCAGCACGGCCTCCCACACGCTGCAACTTTGGCCTCCCTGCATCACAGCTTGGCCCCTTAGCCTCACCGACATGCAACACTGGCCTCCCGACATACACTGGCCTTCTCGCGCATGCAGCTATGCAACCTGCCTTGCCCATCATGCAACCTGCCTTGTCCAGCATGCAACCTGGCCTCCCCAGCATGCAACCTGGGCTCCCCAGCATGCAACCTGGGCTCTCCAGCATGCAACCTGGGCTCTCCAGCTTGCAGCCTGCCCCCCACAGGATGCAACCTGCCTTCCCCTGCATGCAACCTGCCTTCTCCAGCATGCAACCTGCCCTCCATAGCATGCAACCTGCCTTCCCCTGCATGCAACCTGGCCTCCCCAGCATACAACCTGCCCTCCTCCCTCACTCACGATTGCTTCGGCACCTACAGGCGGCGCGTGATGATAACCTTTGTTGGTATGATATGCGGAATGCCCGTACGTTTGTGGCCAAGGAGACGTGGATGTACGATGAAGACCCGTTGCTTTCTGTCGAGAAGTGGGTGGAATTACACCAAGATTGTGTACTGTATTACCAGCCGCAGGAACTCTATGAATGCCAGTTTCCCGGCTGTGAGCGCACCGCGTCACAAGGCCCCGTAGGAGGTACGCATGTCATCCACCTCCTGTTTTAGTATGTTCGGATTTTATGATTGCATCTTCTCACAACGTCGTATTTTTTCGTGCAGGGGAACCAACCGCAGTGTCCTTCTGTGCTGATCACTCTCCACCACAGTTTATTCGCCTATCCACGGTGCCGGTTGTCAGTGTCCCCTTTGCCTTGGGTATAATGACAGCGGCACAATTCAGCGAACTGGTAAAACATCCCGGGACTGTCTTGATGGACACCACCTTCGGAGTCAATCGGTATGGTTTTGAGCTTGGTACTCTAAGCTTGATTAACGAGTTTGCTAATGGGTTTCCTTTTGCCCATGCAATTTTGCAAACGACTACCGCCGACGAGCTTGCTAAGTTCTTAAGATCCGTGAAAGTCAAACTGGCACCTCGACTGCCAACGCCATGGCAGCCGACATTCATCATTGACATGTCACTCGCGGAGGTCAACGCCATTAAAGCCGTGTTTGGCTGTGAATATGCTTCGCGGTGGATCATTTACTGCACCTGGCACGTCACCCGCGCTTGGGTGAAAGGAGCCTGGGAGAGAATGCCCAATTCGTCAGTTCGCTACGACCGTTCTACATGCCTAAAGGAACTCATCGACGTGCTGTATGCCGTTACCGGAACAGGGGAGGCACCGGTGGATCCACTGTCACTATTCTCAGCATGGGTGCTTAAGTGGGAAGCCAAGTTTGAGGAATTCGTCGAGTATGTAGACAGTACATACCGGCACACAATTCACCGTTGGGCTCACGGGTGCATGGATTTTGCTCATGCCGATCAATATACAAACAACCTGCTGGAACGGTGGCACCTTCTCTTGAAGGAGTATTGTCACTGGAAATCAAACTGTCGTCTGGATTGGCTTCTATCCCAACTGCTCAGCCTCTCAGATGACCTGTGGACGACCGTTATCTGCCAACGCCAAGGCGCCCTGGGTAACGTGAAGCACGCCAAAAAACTGGAGGTATGCCACTAATATCCAACCTAGTTCCCCCCTGTTATTTTGGGTTGTATTATGCTGTTGCGCACAGATGTCATGCGGGGGATGTTCTCGATGATGTCGGTGGTGGCGAGCATACCGTATCCGCAGCACGTCATCATCAAAGCTGCCGAGCTCGTTGGGGTGCGTTACGAGGCCGACACTCAAGCCGACCCCGTTTCTTACACATTTTCGTCGGCAATTACAGAGCACTCGCAAAAAGCTCGAGTGTCACAAAGTGGTCACATGCATAATGCAACATTTGCAACTTTTTGGAGTTGTGTGACCTTTTAAGGTCAATGGTAAGACTCGGAGTGAATTTTTTTTTTCAAAAAAAATATTTTCCGGCTCGCCGGCGGCCAAAATCGATGGTTTTTGGCCTGAAAAGGCCATTTTGAGTGCGCGGGTGCTAGAGGATTTCCCGTCGGTGTCCGAATCGCGTGTTTGAACTTCGTGGGACCTTTCAAGGACCATCACGGGTCACTTAGTGGAAGAAATGATGAGAAAACTTTTTTGGGTGCTCGCCGGGGGCCAAAAAGGCTGTTTTTGGGCCTGATCTGGCCATTTTGAGTGCGCGGGGCTAGAGGATTTTAGTTAGGTATCCGAATCGCGCGTTTGAACTTCGTGGGACCTTTCAAGGACCATCACGGGGCACTTAGTGGAAGAAATGATGAGAATTGTTTTTTTGGGTGCTCGCCGGGGGCCAAAAAGGCTGTTTTTGGGCCTGATCTGGCCATTTTGCGTGCGCGGGGCTAGAGGATTTGAATTAGGTATCCGAATCGCGCGTTTGAACTTTGTGGGACCTTTCAAGGACGATCACGAACCACTTTGTGGAAGAAATGATGAGAATTTTTTTTTTGGGTGCTCGCCGGGGGCCAAAAAGGCTTTTTGGGTGCCTGATCTGGCCATTTTGCGTGCGCGGGGCTAGAGGATTTGAATTAGGTATCCGAATCGCGCGTTTGAACTTCGTGGGACCTTTCAAGGACGATCACGAACCACTTTGTGGAAGAAATGATGAGAATTTTTTTTTTGGGTGCTCGCCGGGGGCCAAAATGGTTGTATCTGGGGCCTGTGCAGGGCATTTTGCGTGCGCGGGGCTAGAGGATTTGAAGTAGGTATCCGAATCGCGCGTTTGAACTTCGTGGGACATTTCAAGGACGATCACGAACCACTTTGTGAAAGAAATGATGAGAAATTCTAATTTGGGTGCTCGCCGGGGGCCCAAATGGTTGTTTCTGGGGCCTGAACGGGCCATTTTGCGTGCGTGGGGCTGGAGGATTTGAATTAGGTATCCGAATCGCGCGTTTGAACTTCGTGGGACCTTTCAAGGACCATCACGAACCACTTTGTGGAAGAAATGATGTGATTCTTTTTTCTTCAGGTGCTCGCTAGGGCCCAGATGGCAGTTTTTGGGGCCTGATCTAGCCATTTTTGAGTGCGCGGGTGCTAGAGGATTTCAGTTAGTTATCCGAATCGCGTGTTTGCATTTCGTGGGACCTTTTGGCAGCCCTCTCAAACCACTCTGTGGAAGAAATGATGAGAAATTTTAATTCGGGTGCACGCCGGGGGCCGAAATGGCTGTTTTTGGGGCCCGAGCAGGCCATTTTCAGGGTTTTCACTCCATTCAAAATTGTGCACAACAGTGTGCAAGTGTCCCCCGCGCAACAACCTGGCACTTGCCGTTGCGGTGCCCTGCTGTGTGGTATATATTGATATCCATATGCATATGCCTTGCTGTGGTATTGATATGAATACGCAAATGTTGTGTTGTGCTGTGCATCGATATGTAGTGTTGTGCGTGTGCTATGCATATATTCTTCGTTGTGTATGTGCTATGCATACACGCTTTGTTGTGCACGTGATATGCATATATGCGTCAACGCTGTGCATGTGCAATGCATATATGCCAAGGTGTTGTGCGTGTGCAATGCCTATATGCTTTGCTGTGCGCGTGCTATACATATATGATTTGTTGTGCATACGTATGCATATGTCATCCTAACCTATCATTCGTTTCCCTGCGCCATGCGATGCGAGCATCCTGCCAAGTCTCGGGCGTACGCCCGACTTTGCAGCAGTGCACAGTCGGATGTGCGCCCGAGACGGAGCTGTCAGGAGTTCAACCTGAGCTCAGTGGGTGTTATTCCCACCGAGACTGCAGCCCCCTTTCACCATCTTGGCTCACCCGCCTGTAACCATGAAAAAAAGCGTGCAGTGCACCGAAGGGTGCAGGGCAGTCCTTGCCAGCACTGCTATCTGAAACAAACCAAAACGCTATCTGAAACGACCGCAATTTGTAGAATGCGCTGCGCCCCGATTCAAAATTGTGCACAACAGTGTGCAAGTGTCCCCCGCGCAACAACCTGGCACTTGCCGTTGCGGTGCCCTGCTGTGTGGTATATATTGATATACATATGCATATGCCTTGCTGTGGTATTGATATGAATACGCAAATCTTGTGTTGTGCATATATGTAGTGCTGTGCGTGTGCTATGCATATATTCTTCGTTGTGTATGTGCTATGCATACACGCTTTGTTGTGCACGTAATATGCATATATGCGTCAACGCTGTGCATGTGCAATGCATATATGCCAAGGTGTTGTGCGAGTGCGATGCCTATATGCTTTGCTGTGCGCGTGCTATACATATATGATTTGCTGTGCATACGTATGCATATGTTATCCTAACCTATCATTCGTTTCCCTGCGCCATGCGATGCGAGCATCCTGCCAAGTCTCGGGCGCACGCCCGACTTTGCAGCAGTGGACAGTCGGGACACTCTGCAGTGGAGCTTGTGTAGAAGGTGGTGACCGCAGCGCTGGGAAAGGCAGGAGGGGGTGTGGGCTTGGGTGTAATGACCAAGCCCACACCTAATTTCCGCACACGGAATCGCTGGGCATCTTCTGCCCCTCGGGACGCCCATCGACGAGAGCCCACCCTGCAGGAAAGGTTGAGTTGTGTTGTGCTGTGCTGTGCATCGCATATGCAAAAGCTATGTTGTGCTGTGCATCGCATATGCAAAAGCTGTGTCGTGCTGTGCTGTGCATCGCATATGCAAAAGCTGTGTCGTGCTGTGATGTGCATCGCATATGCAAAAGCCGTGTTGTGCTGTGGTGCATCGCATATGCAAAAGCTGTGTTGTGCCTTGTGCATCGCATATGCAAAAGCTGTGTTGTGCTGTGTATGCATCATATGCAAAGTTGTGTTGTGTTGTGCTGTGCATCGCATATGCAAAAGTTGTGTTGTGCTGTGCTGTGCATCGCATATGCAAAAGCCGTGTCGTGCTGTGCCGTGATAATGCTATGCTGTGCTGATATGCATATGAACATGCCGTGCTATGCTTTGTTGTGATTTGCATATGCTGTTTTGTGCCATTCAGTGCCTGACCTGCGGATGCTACTCCTAGAGCCGGATGCCCTGCTGTGTTGTGCTGTGCTGTGCGTTGCTATGCATGTGCAAATGTTGTGCTTTGTTATGCTATGAACATGCATTTCTCCGTTGTGCAGTGCTATGATATGCTTATGCGCATGCTGTGTCCTGCTGTGATATGCATATGCGGTTCTGTGCTCTGCATTGCCGAATCTCCGGACGCCACTCCCGGAGCCGGCTGCCGTGCCCTGCTATGCTGTGTGATATGTTGCGGGCTTACCTATCTTACGCAAGTGTTGCAAAATGCTATGCACAGCGAATGCCGTTGAGTCTTGGCCGCACACTCGACTGCGCAGTGCCCAGCCGAGTGTGCGCCCGAGACGGAGCTGTCAGGAGTTCAACCTGAGCTCAGTGGGTGTTATTCCCACCGAGACTGCAGCCCCCTTTCACCATCTTGGCTCACCCGCCTGTAACCATGAAAAAAAGCGTGCAGTGCACCGAAGGGTGAAGGGCAGTCCTTGCCAGCACTGCTATCTGAAACAAACCAAAACGCTATCTGAAACGACCGCAATTTGTAGAATGCGCTGCGCCACAGACAAACCGTTAGCGAGACCGTTGGGTTTGATCCCAAGCTGGGAAATAAATTAAAATCGTAGGGCACCTGCCCGTTGTCAACGTGTGTAAGTTGGGGGGAACGCGAGTGCGGCGGAGGGAGGCATTGCGGGATCAGCTAGACATAGCGGCAGCTTCATATCTATCTCAAGCGAAGCTGATTGATACCCCAGCGCGAAAGGATGAAGTGCGGCAGAACGGCGGCCGTGCATACCCGCGTGGAGAGCGTTCAATTTTGCTGCAGGGAGCCAGCGACAGCGTCAGCACCGCCTCCGCTCCAGAAGACTAAAGAAGATCTTCGATAAATACAATAATCACGGTGTTGTATCTGACTGCAACGCCCATATCCGTTCATGTCCGTTCAGGTCTAGTTCACGCATACACGCATCACCGGCCGCGAGATCTAAGCTCCGATGTGACTGGACTGATCTCGCGGCCGGTGAAATTTTTCTTCGTACACATCAGATTATGGTATAATTGCGCAGAAGATGTCACCGGCCGCGAGATCTAAGTCTCCCTGTGACTGGACTGATCTCGCGGCCGGTGAAAATTTTCTTCATACACATCAGATTATGGTATAATTGCGCAGAAGATGTCACCGGCCGCGAGATCTAAGTCTCCCTGTGACTGGACTGATCTCGCGGCCGGTGAAAATTTTCTTCGTACACATCAGATTATGGTATAATTGCGCAGAAGATGTCACCGGCCGCGAGATCTAAGTCTCCCTGTGACTGGACTGATCTCGCGGCCGGTGAAGCGCATGCGCATTTTCACATCTTTGCTAGCTAACGGTTTGGCGAAAGTACTCACAAGTTTTTCAGTTGTAACTAACACATAGTTACTAAAATCTTCTTTCTACTTATACTCACAACACGGATCGATAAAAAATGTCTAAGCGTGGAAAAGAAGCGCTTTCAATGGCCAGCGGCGCGGATGCGCCAACCAAGAGGAGGAAGCAAGCTCTGTTCGCCCCTCGCCTAGGATATGTGGTGCCAGATTGCTCACACTATGGAAAGGCTCCGATGGTCGAAGTGCAGGAGACGAAGTGCACGCTATGTCAGGGCTTTTTTCAGAGATAATAATAATAATAAAACATTTACGTCGATGAGTAAGGCAACGCCTTCGGAACGATCTACTCGAGTCTGTTCCCCTCATACATGACAGTCTGCTAAGGCAGGAAGCATTCCACAAAGCGTGGAAGCAGGGGTGGCAAAGCACTAATGAAAGCGTGTCTGCCACCAACGTCGGAAAAAACATCAGCAGGCCGTGGAGCTGATGCACGATGGAGATGGAGGCGGTGTGGGCGGTGGTGATGATGAAGTGAGAAAAGCCCAGGGGTGCTCCGGCCCCTGGGCCGGTGGTGCCCCCTTAGGGCCGGGGCCCTAAGGGGCCCCAACCCCGTGGGGGCTGGGGGGAGGGTGGGGGTTCACATAGCTGCCTAGCATTTCCCCTGCTGCCTGTACCGCCTCGGTTTCTTTCCTATCCCCCATGCAGAGCTCCTGAATACTGGGTGCCTCTTCTACAATGCCACTTTCAGGTAGGGCTCCCGTTTCATGCAATATGCATCTTTCCCTCGCATGACGCCTACACATCCTGGACAATTTTTTCAAGAGTGTCTTCACCCCCCGATGTGGAACCCCGATCCCTTTGAGCACCTTGCCAAAGCCTTCTGGTAAGTAACCCATAAGAGCAAGTTCCTCCGGCCATTCTACCGCATTAAGGAAGGGGGTTCCTCCTGCGTTCCTGTGCCCGCCATCCAAGTGTGCTCCAGGATACTGGTTTCGTTGTTCCTCATTATTCCTGCCCCCCACCCACGGGCACAATCGGGGCGGCAGCAGACAATCTTTCTCACTAAGGGCTTGCTCAATCATATCCGGGTGCAGACCCGTTTCTTTGAGCAATTTGGGGGTGATCTTTTTATGCGGGACTACATTTATGAACCATTGAAGCAACTTGTATTGCATTTTCTCATTATCAAGTTTCTTACTAACAGGACACCCCATGCTCTCACTATCAATGGATAATATGACCACATCTGAGTACTTATCTTTGTAACATCCCTCCCCTGGCATTGTGTAGGGCCCCTTACCCGACCAATAATCATGTGGAATGAAGGGTATGGTTCCCCTTGGGTACTTGAAAATTAGCTTAAAACCCTTACCTGTCCACTTTTTGAGGTTCTTTGGCGACAATGGCAGGATCCAAATCCCCTCAAATCCCTCCGAAGTCCTGGCCGCCTCTAGGCCACGGGACAACGTTTGCATAACAGCAGATGCTTCCCTGAGAACCCCCCCATCAAAGGGTGGGTTCCCATATACCTTTTTCCCTTTTCCCGTTACACTGTTGACATATGCATCTCTTGCAAGTCCATCCCACCCTATCTTCCCCTTGTGGCAAAAGGGTCTCAACGCCTCCTTCATAGCCGCCGTGGGAATGCACCTCCTTGACTTGATTCCTGGGTGAGAGTTTACAGGGTTACAGAAAAGCTCACATCCGTCCTTTCCTAAGCCTCTCTCATCAATGATGATATCTAATAGGTCTCTTCTTATCGCATAACAATTTTTCGGGTCACCCGACTCAGTATTACATGCTATAAGTGCCGAGTGAATATCATTGGCCCGTTGTGTGTAATTGCTGATCGATGTCTGGGGTGTGTCAGTTGTCAGCCTATGCCACTCAACTAACTTCCAGAATTCTTTCTTTTTAATGTACTGAAGGTCTTGGAAGTTGTGACTGCCATCACTGTTCGTGTCTATGGGTGCAGAAGCTACTGCTACAGTGCCTTTCCTAGTGTTTGACAACCTATACATGCTAGCCTCCGGTAGAGCAGCAAGTGGTCTAGAGGCTGTTAAGTCATTGTCTATTTCTGCTAAGGGGAAGATTTCGGAGGGGCTGATGATGCCCCCCCTTGTGTTACTGCCTTCTATTATCAATCTCGGGTCTCCCACTGTGGCTTTCCTGATGGTTTCTTTCATTTCCTCCTGCTGGTTTTCCCTTAACTGGTGTAGTTTATTTCCTTCCCCTGGGCAATTCAGTTGGATGTGTGTGTAGGTGCATTGTGTTGTTGTGCCACACGTCCGGCAGGTCGGGCTTTCACCAATTCCCATCCTATGTGCTCTATGTGGGGATGCCTGTAGGCCTGTGAGTTCCCTGCACCTATAAGCTGTGAAGTACTTGGATGCAATCTTTGATACATCCTTGATTGGTTTCACATGATTCTCCTCCAATAGCCTGAGTGCCCTTCCTTGTCCATGCATGTCTTTCCACTTTTTGTGGTGGCTCAATCTTTGGAGTCTCCTAATGTGGTTCCTGATGCCTCCCGTTATGGATTGTTCATGAAAGAGGAGAGAAAAATCTAAGTCCCCATCTTCGTCGAACCTGAGCTGTCTCCCGCTGTACCTGAAAGCCGCTCTTTTGGCCGTCCTATCTACTTTGTCATGAAGCCTATCGTTATTGTGCCCTCTTATCCATTTGATCGGGAGTTTCGCCTGTCCCATTGTGTTGTAAAATCCTAATTCCTCCAGAATCAGTCTAATGGCTACCAGGTCCCTTCTGTTCGGCTCTTGCATAAGGTCCCTGACATTTAGGGTTCCAGGGTCACGGTTTACAGCATTGATAGTTGCCATGGAGTCAATCACATGGGTAAGAGGAACCATGGTGTTTAGAATTTCATGCTTCCGATCTTGGAGTAACTTTCTGAGGCCTAAAATTTCTGCAGTAGTAGAGCTAGGTTTATGGATGTTATCTATGATTCCTGCAGTGGGTGAGGTGATAGGTGCTTCCCTTGGTATGTTATGTTTACTCATGACCGGTGTAGGGTCTCCCTCCTCAAATCTCATGTATGCTGCTCCGCAACTTGCAAAAGATGAACTTTTGTAGAGTGATCCGTCACTTGCAAAGTCAAAGCTAACCCTCTTATCTGCTTCGTCCTGTGCGCCCTGTTCTTCATCCTCTGATGCACTCGGGCAGCTGAACTCACTGTTATCCGCTGCGCATGAGTTGTTGCATCTAGCTCTGAAAAGGTCATTAAGTCTATCTCCAACATACGTTAAGTATGTCTCGGCTTCCGGTCCTTCTCTCATGTTGATCCTAGCTGTGCTATTGGCATGCATTCTCAAAAAGTTTTGGTTCACCGGCATTAGGGTTGTACCGTCCTGCAATATGTGATATTCATTAACTGATAAGGTCTTCAGTCCTGTTTTGTCTGGCATGTATGTCCCTTCTTGATTCTTGGTGTACATCTTCAGTTGTAAAGTGCCTAAGCCGGTGTCATGTCTCTGAACTGTGACTAGCTTCATCCCTTCCTGGCCCATTCCTGTCCCTTTCCAGCACATCATGCCCTCCTCCGGGGCTTGCGGTGTGTCTCTGTATTTGGTTTTAACCTGCCCCTGACGAGTCACATATAACCTCTGTCTGGAGGGCTAAAAACCAAGATGGAGGTTCTGTTCCTTGTAGGCTATGCTTTGCCCTCAATTCTTCCCAGCTAAGCATAAGCCCTCCACAAGACTGAAGAAAGGAACCCATGTATCTAAGATTCCGGGTTGCAACTAGCATACTAATCTTCTCATACACAGGCTTCGGGAGTGACGAGTAAAGAAAGGTCTGTAGTTCCTCGTAGTCCTGTAGGGTTGAATGCTTTGTGTCTATAGAGTATCCATATTTTGACAATATGTAGCTCACCCGTTTGAACCAGTTCCCGCCTTTATCCGTGGCTTTTTTGAAGGGGAGGTGGTGGGATAAAGGAGAGCCCTGAATTTTTAGTTCCCTCGCTTCTCTTTCCATAACATAACTTGCCATTTTGCTCCATGTGCTGCTGTTGTCTCTGTACAAGTGTGCATTCGGTGTGCCGTGTGTTCCTTGTATGATCTGGTCACTCCAATACTCGTATTCTGTTGTATTGCATAGTGTGATTAAGGTTTCCGAGATGCATGTAGCATGGGCAATGTCTGTTACATTGTCAATCCCCAGTCCTCCTAGTGCGGCCGGTGTCCAGACTAATTGATGGTTTGTGTCTATGGGACAATTTAAGTATCTCAAGACAAAGTTTGCTATTGTGCCATCAATTTCTTTTGCTACATTGTTTGTTTCCGTGCTAATGGTCGATGTAACTTTTAAGGGATATGCCATTCTTGGTACAACAACCGCATTGATTATGTAACGAAGCTGATTCAAGTTTAAGGTTTGTGTTTGAACTGACAGCAGGCTTTGGGTGAGCTTATCCATGAGTATCTGTTTTTGGTGTTCCCATCCGCCATCCAGCGCAAACCAAACCCCTAAGTATCGGTTTGCCTCAGTTCTGTTGCTATATTCAAGATAGGCAGGGGTCTTGGGCGGAAGCCATTCGGACCATGTGTTGGGCCCTTCCTCTCCGTCTTCGATTTTCAGCATACCTCCGGACATGAGTTTCTTTTCCAACTCAATATGCCCTTCATATGCTTTGCCCCTCTGTCTTGCAGGTTTCCTATGGGAGTACTTAGATTTTTTGGCATTAATGGGAATCCCTATGAACCTCATGAACTCATTGATCACCCCGAGCATGTCCTGTACTTCATCTTTTGATTTCCCTATCAGGATGATGTCATCACAGAAGAATCTGGCAAAAATGTTAGGCGGTGAATTCATGTTCAGCCATTTTCTGTTCTTCTGGGGTGAAGTAACTCCCGGGTTTCTGGTAGCATCTCTTGGTTTCTCCAGGGCATACCCGTAGGTCTGTTTCATGGGGTTCTTCCCGTTGGCCCTTTCTGCCAGCCAGATGGCCAATATGTCCATGATTGCCACAAACCTGAGGGGACTTAGGACTTCTCCTTGGGGCACCCCACATTCAAGCATCCATTCATCTGTCATGCCTTCAGATGTGAGGACTGATCGGGACGCTTCGGATGTGATGTCCGAGATGATTGTAATGATGTTTTCGGGCAATCCTATTTTCTCCAGTGCTAGTTTGCTCATCCAAAATTCTGCTCGGTCAAAAGCTTGTTTAAGGTCCAGGTAGACAACATGCAGTTCCTTGTCGAATCTGTTAGCATCGGAAATAACTTCATTTAGGACTTGCAACGAATCCTCAATGTTTTTATTGGGTAAGAAGGCATCTTGGATTGGGAAAAAGACCGGATGTTTGGATAAAGCCTTCTTTATTCTATTTGCAATGATGGAATTGAACAACTTCATGCCTGTTTCCAGCATGGTGAGTGGTCTGGAATTATCTGAGGTGCACGGTTTGCTTGGATCTTTGGGGATCGGTTGAATGAAGCCCGCTTTTGCTAATCTTGGAAAAGAGCCTGTCCTCAAAATGTAGTTAAACATTTCAAGTATTAATTCTTGGAGGTTTTGGGGTCCCTGTATCCATTGTGCATAATGCATTCCCGATGGGCCTGGGGCTGTGGATACTCCACATGATCCATAGACTGCCTCCAACTCCTTCATGAGTATAGGTTCTGCTAGCTGCTCGGTGACATGCTGAGGTAGTTTGGGGCTGTTCTCTAAGATCGATCTCAACCATGGGGGTAGGTGCTTGGGTGCTTCGGGTCTAGTGGAGAAGAGTTTATTTTCTTTGTATTCTTTTAAAATGGCTTGCTTCCTTTCATTTGCTGTTAGCGGTACCTCACCTTTGTCGTCATATTCTGGGGCTGCACCCTTTTCCGTCCCTTTTTTGTTTCCTAAAGCTCTATCCAGGAAGGCTGAAACTTTCTTTGCAAACAGATGTTGCATCTCTTCCTTCTCCCGGAGCTTCCAGTATCTTATGTCCTTGATTCTGCTCTCTTGGAATGCTTTTGTAACTGTTGGCAGGCTCGCCTCAAGTCTGTTACTCCATGCCTCAGCCGTTTCTTGTGGCTTCCTACAAAGACTGTCACAAGGTATGGTACTGACGAGGCATTCTGTTGCTTCCAAGTCCTTCTCCTTTTCTATCTCTCCCAGCATTCGGTGTGCTTTCCTCAATGACTGAAGCCATTTGTATAGATAGTTTGATGTGGCTGATGGGACCGGCCTTTTGTGCATCTTTTCCCCCCTCGTTCCAAATGCGGCACACGCCGCTTTGTTTGCTGATTCATGGATGAAGTCCCAAGTTTGGTCCGTATCTTCTTTATGGGGACTACAGTTATCCATACTCTTCTTACTGCCCTCCAATTCTTGCTTTTATTTACTAGCTTTTGTAGTCTTTCTGTATAGGCTTTCCATCCAGTGGCATATTTGAAGTTGTATGCATTGGTTTTGTCAAGGGCTGCTAGGGGTTTGCCGCAAAGACTCCAATGCTCTGCTTGCAGGCTCTGGTGCATGCAGATGTCCCATATGTGCCCTTCTCCATGCTCCTTAGGTCCTTCAAGTTTTAAGACTTCAGTGTTTCCCAAGTGAAAGTGTGTTTTGAGGTATTTCAAAACATCTTTTTTCCCATAATTGATTGGGAATTTCAAGCTCCAAATATTACCAATTTTTGTGTAACCATGCTGTGTCACTCCCTCTGGCATGCCAATGCCCCTAGAGCGGATGTGTGCGGAGTTCCAAGGTGAGCCCATGTGTATCCACCATTCTTTAGTCTTGTTGTGCCACTTTATGCTACCTTTTGTGCTCGTCAGCTTACCCTTCCATGTGCTCAAGTCTTCCTTTAGGTTGTCTCCGTGGATATCCTCCTTTTTCATATTGTAGTCTGTAGTGTCTCCTAGAACAGTGTTTATTACTTGTGCTGCATTGTTTTGTTCAATGCTTGCATTTGCTAAATGCTTTATGGTGTATCCATTTTTCTCCAAGATTCTGGCTACAGCAGCCTTTGTAAGCTTTCTAAAACCTCCTACCGTCTCTGTGTGCTCCAGTCTTACTGGGAAACCAGGGTACTTGTCGTGTGTAGTGTCATTTGCTCCGTTCAGGCGCGGTTCCTCTGTAGGGGTATGTTTCTGTTTTTCAGGGTGTATCTGCTCTCCTCTGATGTCAATCTGAGCCCAAACTATGCCGTGGTCTGAACAATGTATGGGTTCATTTCAAGCCAGCCAGCAGCCGCTGTTCTATCTTCCATTCCTTTGTTTGCCATTATATGAGTGAGTTTTGCTTTTGAACTGTTGTTCACAACCCTTGTGAATATCTCATTACATTCTGGATGCATGTGTGTGATAAGTTCTGTTAATGTTGTCCTGTCATCATTGAAGTAACTTAAGAGGTGTTTGTTCTTAGTCTGGTGATCTTTGTATGACATCTGCTGACCTTTTGTTATCCTTTGGCTTTGGGTCAGTGTGCAATTCTTGTCTCCTATTTCTATGTGGGCCTTGTTTCTGTTGTCTCCTGACTTGGCCGCCCAATCCTTAAGGGTTTTATAGAAGTCCTCTTGTTCCTCTTTGAGACTGGCATCGTTCATGTACCCGCTTGCCACCGAAAACGAAAAACCCTTTGTGCCTGTAAACCGAATCATGACTGACCTTTTTTGTGTCCCGTCCACATATGTTGCATTGGGTGTAAGCGGTATATCTTTGGGGTTCCATACTATGAGGGACCCTATACTAGCCTTTTCATCCGTATGTGAAATTCTAAAGTTTAAACCTTTCTGGAGCATCAATGTCTTAACCATTGGCATACTTGTGGTTGAGATCTTGGTCTCAGAGACACATATGATGTGTGCTTTTCTGTCTAGCACTAGGTTACAAATGGTCTCTAGCTTAATCATACTATCCTGGTCCTCCTTTGTGTGTCTCAATCCTCTCATATTCATTCCCATTACTATAATGTGTTCCTTTCTCCCTTGAGCTCTCTGTAGTTCCTGCAGCCGTATGTTTTCCGCCTCATTCCGTGAGTGCTTAGCCTTTTGTTTGATGCATCTTCCATCCACTCCGTATAAGTTTTTGTGGAAAAAGATGTTTTCCGTCCGCTCACAATTTTGAACCTTCCTCCTCAGTTTTTTCCCTGCCTGGTACCTCAGGCCCGTGGTTCTGAGGGTGTTTCTTTTTCCCGGGGCATTGGAAGCCATTGCTTTCCCTGTTCTAATACCTCCAACCACCACTTGTTTTTCCCGGAATTCTCTATTTTGCGCTATTTCCTCAGGGGTTATATTCCCATATCTGAGTTGCTCCCTGATTATGGCTACCGCTCCCCTGTTGTTTAGCTTCTCATTTCTAGTGAATTTCCCGAAGCCATGGTGATACTTGATGTTAGAAGTGACCATGCTGTTTATGATGTCTCTTTCTAGCTGGTGCTCTCCTGCATATCTGAGATTTTTAAGGATTTCCTGGGTTTTGACTGCTGTGTGGAAGACCAGAAGGCCTTTGTTTTGGGGATCGATCTCACATCTGAGACCTAAGTGTTTATATACTGGTGTCTTGTTGTCATGTCCTTCTTTTCCCATTTTTGTGAAAGGTTTGATTAAAAGAACAGTGTTCTTATGTTTCAAGTGTATTGCCAATGTCCATTCCTGACTTTCATGAAGGATATAGGTGTGGTGTTTTGTCTGAAGAAGTTTGTTTATGTCATTGTTGTATTCCTGTTGGCTACCGTTTATCATTTCATAAAAGGTGCGCTTGTTGTTGGTGCAAGTGAAGTCTAGTTTCAGCTTGGAGCACAGTGTCTCAATGTTGGCTATGGTAATGACTCCTTTCCTGCTGTATACAGGGTTGTATTTTGTAATGTCCTTGTTGGTGTTCCCTCTTTCATCCTTGGGCTGAGTGATCCTGTCTTGGATTATTTCTTGTAGATCCTGAATGTGTAATGTGGCCTCCGAGTTGTGGTGCTCCCCTTCAATGCTCCCTTCCTTTAGATAGGTGAAGAATGGTAAATGCTCGCTCCTGTCACACCATTGCCTCCATTTCTCCGCTGTTCTGATAACCCAGATCCCGCATGTGTGATTATCCAGTTGCTGTCTGAACGTTGATACCTCTACCTTCCAACTTCTCCCGTTTATGGTTTTGTGATGGATTTTCAACCAAGATGAGAGTGCCCCTTCAAGTTTGCTTTGTGTTTCGGTTGTTGTTATTACCCCAAGTGAGTCATAAATATAGGCTTCTATGTGTTTTTCATTTGTAATTCGGAGGGTTATGAGTTTCCAGTGTTCACCGTTGCTCACCCCGAAGTGGGTCCTCAGGTGTTTGCCCAATGCTTTCCTGATGAGGTGTACGAAGCTTGGTTCCCCGGTTTCCAGTTTTGAAAGGAGTTCATCATAGCCTATGGGGGGGATCGAGCTTTTGTCCTGTAGCCTGAGAGCCTCATCTAGCTGTTCAGAATCAATCCCTTCCCCGTTGTGTCCTGTTTTTGCTTCAAGACTGTTACTGTTTAGGGTTGATGACCCAGCGGGCTGCCCCCCTTTTCCCCTCATGATCTCTTTCCTGGTAAATGGCACTTCAGTCATATTGCTTCCGATGTGTATGGCATCTGCCATTTTAATGGATGATGTTGTTGTGCTTGGTTCCAGTTGACCAGGATTCCCCTTTTGTCCATGGTTGTTGGTTCTGTTTGCTTCTGTGTGGGTGTTTGGGTGTTGATTCCTTCCTGCTAGTGTTCTCATTAGCTTTTTCCTTGCGGGTATATGCAAAGGTGTGTTATAGTCATGTTTGGACCGTCTGCCTCTCCTTTGTGTTGTGAAAGTTCTTCCTACTGCATCCTTCATTACCTTGTATCGGGCATTTTGATAAGGTTTTGTCTTATACTGTAGTCTTGTTTTGGTTTTAATGTGTGCCCATTTGATCCAGGTTCTGGGTCCAGGGTTGTTGTTTTTTGTCAGTTTTGCTTTGTTGTGTGCTAGGCAAGATGCCACGTGCCAAAGGAGGATGAGCGGCCCTTGTGATGCAGTGAGTTCCTCTCTCATCCGTTTTCTTTGAAGGGATACATAGCGGGCCATGATGTGAAGAGCGGTGATTAACATACCTTCGATTGGAGTGCTCATCTTGTCTGCTGCTGAGGTTGTCTTCCCGACCATTTTAGCAATTATGTGTTCCTGCATTAGTGCCCAGCCTGTTACTTTGGGGAATTGGCCCGCAGATGGTTAGTGCTATTGTCATAGTCAGCTTGCTGCAACAGTATTTTATATATTTTACACAAGACCCGGGGTTTTCTGGGCGATCCCCCGTTGGCAAGGCGGACACCGTGCTAGGCCACGGTGCTCCAACGGGGCAAGTGTACAGGTGTTTTGTTTTTAAAGTTCTGCTTTCTATGTTTGTATGAACTGCTTGCAGCTGTCTGCTCATCCTAAAAAGTTGCTGAGAATCAGGTGAGCTAGTCTCCTGCAGACTTAACTTAGCCACTAACGGTGTTGAAGGATTTGTTCAGCTTTTTCTTAGTTCCTCCGACTGAGCCAGGGGTGCCTCTGTCCCGCTTCTCCCCTTTTCCCTTCTGTTCAGGGGTGAGGCCCGCTTCTCCCCCCTGAAGCATCCTCTCATTGTAACACATGCACTTGATGTGGTTGAGCCTGGCAATCCTGTCTTCTCCGTGAGTGACCGAGCTGCAGTACTCAAAGCCCTGGAAGTAAGAGAGCACCAGCCTCCCCCTTTCCTGGCCCTGTACCAGAACCTGCATCTCGGTGGGGAAATCCATGATTTCCGGGGGTTCATTCCCATCAACCATATAGTCATCACCACCCTTCTGTAGCGGCTCACCATCCTCCCCCTTCTTCATCTTCAGAAACAGCACCTGTCGTGTGTTTCCCGTGTCCCACGGTCTGTTATCCTCCGATAGTTTTGTAGTGGTTCTTGTTAGACTTGTAAAGTTATGTAACACAACCTGCTGCTTTGTGGTGGGCTGGGTTGTGCTCGATGCATGTTTCATTGAATTCCTTGTATTAGCATTTCGGGCTTGATAGGTGGCATGTGTTGTTACCTTTTGATGGTTGTTTGAGATAGGGTGGATGCGGTCATGAGTGTATTTGATGTCCTCCACTAGCTCGGCAGTCATGGGGTGCTTCAGGAGGTAGTTGGCAACATCCTTTGCCTTCATCGGCATCCTGTTCCCCTGCTTGTTCGATGGCTTCCAGGCCCATCGGGCCTCCCAATAGAGGTCACCGACATTGTGCACCCTGACTGTCCAGTCTGTTCCGCTCGCTGTTTTAATCTGAATGAGGTCAAACATCAACTGGGTGTGCTCACTGTCTACATTTCCAATCAGGACGAAAGGTTGCTTTCCTCCTCCGAAGGTCAGTGCTGTTGCTGTCACCAGAGCTGGATTTCCCCCCGCCTTTGAGATTGCAGCGGCTACCACTGTCCTGACCTGCTTCACTTCCTTTCTGGTGATATTTGCATATTTCCTTCCTGTCAGCTTCAGGAATCTGAACTGGCCCTTGAATTGCTCATCCTCTTCTTCCTCCTCATCCAACTGGACTGCATTGGTGAGCTCCCCATTCCGGATTTTGGCTGCAGTCTCCTTGATTGCTTCCCTATCCACCTCATCCCCTGCCAGTGCTGTGTACATTCCTCCACCCTTCTGCCCCTCCTGTTGGTCACACCCACTGTTTGTGAGCTCATGGTCTGTTACCAGCCTCTCCTCTGTCAATTGGTTGTGAGTCACAATTGTGCTTCTGTTTAAATACACTTCTGGTGACGTACTCTCTTGTGCAATCCTCAAGTGTGTGACAGTGTAACCCCCTACACCCCAATCATCCTTTATGACCTTTTGCCTGAAGTAAACAGCTTGCCTGTGATTGGCAAGGAATGTTGCATTATGAGGCCTTCTAGGTGGCCCGCACTTAATTGTGTCAAAACGTACCTCAGCCTCCTCATCCTCGTCCGACATGGGGTCCTCCTGTAGCGGCCCTTTGCCTGCCCCCTGCCATAAACAATCCTCATTTGGTTTGATCATACTAATGTTTGTAATTGTCATATTTGTGGCCTCCAATTTACTTAAACCTTGCCCCGCTTTAACTGACATGATTAGTAACCAAACAATTTTCATCATCAGGTGCATCCCTGATCCCATCTTCCCCTTCCCTCCTTCAAATAGAATCATCAACAAGTTGTTGTTTTCATGAAGGGTTGGTTGCTTCCTATTCTTTGCTATGTTACTATTAAATCTTTTGAAATTACCATGGCGACATCCCTCCTTCTTCCTGGCTGTCTGGTTCGTGGTCAGGGCTCACTAGATCATAGGTAACTTTGACCGGATTGTGCTCGGGGGTACTCGATTCTTTTTCTTCACTGTCATGATCTATTGAATGCTCCGGGCTGACTAAGTCATAAGTTACATGGGATGGGTTGTGTTGCGGTGTGAGATAGACTTCTTCTTCTGTGTCTGTTTCAGTTTCCTCGGGAGTTACTGACAGCGGTGTGTCAGACATCGGTGACATCCACACCTGGGCCTCTGCACCATCCGCGGGGGCCACAAACTCCTCCGTCCCCTTCTCCTGCGGTTTTGTTACAGACATTCCTTTTAGTCCCCTTTGTGCTTTGTTTGCTATTTCAATGAAACAAATTTTGTGGTTTGTGTTCAAACCACCAATGCTTTGTGATTTGTAATATCTGCTCGGTTTGTCATTGTTTATCATCACGTGCTCCATGCCTTGTGTTCGGGCATTCGGGGTTGACTGCTCCCTAGCATGTGTTTTTGGATCTGACTCCACATCCTCCTTGTCCCGTGTTCTGTTTTTCATGGTCGGTTTGCTTGTTTTCTGTATTTTCCTTAATGGACTCCGTGTTTGAACTTCACTTGTTCTATGCTCTCTAACATCTGCTTTATATTCCAACTGCCTATGCTTATTAACCTGTGTTCCGTACTCCATTTGCTGATGCTTTGTGCTTTCTGCTCTCTGCTCGGGATGACCTAGTTCTGTGCTCTGTGCATTGTGGAACAGTTGTGAAAAGCGTGGTCTATTCAGCAATGTGATGCTCTTTTTGCATGTAACATGGGTTGTCGGCAAGTCTTGTCTCGGGGCAGTTCCCCAGGTTACCTCTAATTGCTGATTTGATGGGTGTGAGGCTATAGTACAGATGTTTATGATTGCAAGTAATACTTGAAGAATAATAAAATTTTCAAGAAGTTTTTTGACTTCAATCATTTTTCTATCATTGTTCTTCATACTGATCCCTCGGATTCAGTGTCGGTATTCTGGCGCCAGTTAGCACCATTGCACCTGCAAGTCATGCAACAGAGGGGCAGCCCGTACTTGTCGTACTTCCTGATTCTACGACGGGTACGGGCTTGACTCCCAATCCTCAGAGGGCGCCCAGCCTCGTCTAAGGGGTATTCAGGGTAAGCCAGTCTCGCCCGGGCATAAGCCAAAGCCCAGGTATCGCGGACGTCTCCGTCAGGCTCATGCTCAACCAGGGCATAAGACATGGCATCCCATTCTCTACCTAGCCTTGCAATAGTGTCTACTACTGAAAACTCGAAAGCCGGATCTTCTTCCTCAGTCTCCTCTCCCTCATGCTCTTCTTCGATGACGTCCGCCTGTTCACTCATACCCGAACTTGTTTTCAGGCTACGTGTTGTGGCTTGTGGTTTCTTGCTGCTTTTGTTTTGTGAGTGAGGATTGTTTGTTGTGGCTTGCTGAGGGGCTCTTGATGGGAAAATTTCAATGCAAGGTGCAATATGGTCTTGTGCAGCCCTATGCTTTGTGTGCTGTCTGCATGTAATTCCAGTTCTGTGTCCTGATTTCAAACTGATCATGTTTCTGACCATATGCCTGTGCTGTCCGAGCCCGAGCCCTTGTGTTTTATACTTTGTGTTCCGCCTGCCCCTGTTCCGTGCTAAGCATTCCGTACTTTGTGCTCTGTACCTAGTGCTCTGTGCCGTGTGTTGGGTTTTCTGATTGTTTGTGATTGATGTTACACTTCCAATATTCTGTGCTAGGCCCTTCTGCTTTCTGTGGTTTGTGCCCATTGTTTTATGTTTCAACTGTATCTGCTCTGTGTGCTGATTACGATGCTTCCTGACCCAATTCAGTTTACTATGCTTAGTTCTCCTGCTTCCTCTATAGTTGTTCTGGACTGAATTTATCAGTGATCTGCAATTTATGCATTGTGCTTTGTGCTCATGAAGCCTCTGTTCTATGTTATCTGCTTGCTGCTTTGTGCTTGGCTTTCCCCCTTTTTGTGTTCTGTGCTTTTTGTTTGGGATGTTTTTGTTTTGTGCTCTAGCTTCTGTGCTCTGGTTGTCCACATTCCTTACCA